>JAODUK010041011.1:0-20766 GCA_027564635.1 Typhlichthys eigenmanni
AAAATGTAGGAAAAAAATAGCTTAAATGTAGTGAACTACTTTTGCCGTGTTACATGTAGCTTAGTTTGCTACATTTCCCTTGGGGTAGCTTCAGTGTAGTTAAGCTTAATTTAACTAACTGGTAGCTTAGCTCACTACATTTTCAATGTAGCTTGCCCATCACTGGTGATTTGCTACTGTAAACTAGACCTGCTTTGTTTGAAAACTGTACGAGAGGGTTTGAGGAAATTTCAGGGAGGGTGGGGGAGCGAGATGTGGGTGAGAGGACATTCTAGGTCACCACAGTCCTGTGCTGAGTTATTGTATCAGGTGATGTGTTCATTAGTTGTTGTGCGAGCATGCAGTGTGTTATGATATACTCCAGTGACTAACAAAAAGTATGAACTCATCAAAACAATAAAGGAGCTACTGTATGTCATATATCTCAAACAAGTTTCAATCAAGTGATTTTGATTTTGTGTTTTTTATTACAATATATGGTGTCTTGTCAGCAGAACTACAGCAATACTCTAAATCTTTACAATTTAGTCCAAAACCTTTGAAGAATGCAGTAAATGTATACAATGTATCACATTTAAAATGGTATACTGTTATAGCACATACATAGCACCAGTGTTGTGCAAGTTACTCAGGAATTGTAATAACATTACTTTACTAATTACTGGGTTAAAAATAATTAGATACTCACTAGCCTCGCCCCTTCTGGAAAATGACAACCTGTGTAACCAGTTCATTTTAGAATTTAATCCTCTTTATTGGAGCAATAATTAACATTAGGAGTCAACAATCAGCCAAAGTGAAAACATTGCAGCCTCTTAAACCAGATGATTAGACAGGTTGGTTCAATTAGCATACCCTAAATTTGCTAGGACCAGAAAATCTCGTTCTTTTAATGCAGTAATGCCACTATCTGTCCATTCTGTGCTGTAAAATAATCCACTGTCCCTACATAAACAAAATGGTGCAACACTATTCAGACTCTATATAGGCATCAATCAAATCATTAGCAGGTGATTGGACCACCTTCAACTAATCAGAACAAGACCTTTACACCCAATTAACCTCAGTAAATATTTATAATGAATTTAGAATGAACTATATTTTCTTATAACATTTTCTTTCCTTTACAGTGTATTTCATTTTTTGTTAAAAGTTATTTGCATTATTTAAAGCCTATGTGAGTTATTGTCTGCTACTGATTATATTTACCCTCTGTGGGAGTTAGTGTTGAATTAGTGGGCGTGTCTGTCTCTGGATCTCTGGAATGTGACGTTAGCAGACTGATGACTCAAGTTTACAGGTCTGCCATTATAAACAAATAGACATATTAAAATATAGACAAATTGGTGACAACTTAAACTGCCGTTCTCTAATGTCGCCATACTCACATACACACACGCTTAGGATCTCTTTCTTTCAGTGTTCCTTCTGGAATTAAATGTGATCTCAGTCAGTCTTCCTGTAAACTATTTGGCACAGTCATACCGAGCTGCTGCATGATGAAATAGCTTATTTAACTGAGCAATAAAACCAAGACTGAAAATCTGGATCATTAAGTGTTTAGCCAGAGATGGTACACAAACTAAACCGCATACGATTTAATAGTTTGTTGTGTCAGCAATAACATTCTGTCTCTTCAGTTCTGTATTTTTTTAGAAATATGTGCCCATCTGTACAATGCTTTGTGTTTGGAGTTGGTGAGTTCATGTGTGTGTGTACAAATCCTACAGAAATTATTTTTTCATTCAGTTAGCATTTTAAGTTACAGTACTTTTAGATAGTATAACTTTGTCAAAATACAGCAATATACGTAAACAGCACAAGGATGAATCAAACGTATAGTTTCAAGAGAAAAGCTGGCACACTCATTGACATTTTTACAGCCAAGTCTATAGGAGTAGCGACGGCCTTCCGCATGCCTCATTTTTGCAAAAACAAATCACGATGTTGGCAATCAGTTTGGCAATATCATTAAGGACAGTAGCCACACGTCCAGTATTAACACAAGCTACTCCTGCCATCGGGACAATGCTACAGGAGAAGGAAGCAAGGAGTCCAAGACACACACAGGCCATCAGGCTTGTGAATGACACACAGCCACTGCCCCTTCCCCCAACACTGCAGTCTGCCCAATGTTCTTAAGAGGTATAATGACTCACTCTATCCTACACACGTGCGTGTGCGCACACGCATACACACACACACACACACACACACACACACAGGACCTCTTCATGAATCACTACTGACAACCTACCTTTGCAGATTTTACACAGACTTGTCTTGAACACATATTCACAACGATGTATTGTTGCATACATATAGAATATATTTATGTCTTGCACTTTTATTGTGTATTTAAAGATGGAGTCATCAATTGTAAGCAAATGACACTTTTTGTCAAATCCAGCTCATATCTACTCATGGTCTACTTGCTAATCAGTTCTGTTTATACTGGCTCTGTAAATTGTTGCTATGAACAAAGTTGTGCAGACCGCACCACACAACACTATCCTAGCCTTGGTCATGTGTTTTCCAAATCATTACCATTTCCAATGTGTACAGCGGAGCTTCTGAGTATTGAGGGAGTACATACACATACTGTACGCTTTGAAGGGAAAGCTGTTTCTGTTTTGATCTATTTCCAGAATGACTGACTCCACCTCTAATTGATGTATGATGTTGCTGGGAGAATTCGCTGAATCATTTCAGTGTAGCGTGACAGATTGTTCACATATGACAATAAAGACTGAATTAACTTACATTTTTGATGGATAAATAGTGTTGAAGAAAGAGACAGGAAGAGAGCTGCACAGATTTACACAAAGTGTTGTTTCCTGTGTGTGTGGGTGCATGAGAGCCTTGGCGGAGGCATGGGGTAGCTGGGAGAATACGCACCATCGGCCATGAGCTCCTGCATTGACTGTGCCATTAGCCTTACTGTGTGCTTTCCGGAGTAATCTATGTGCCTTTAGCTTCAGTGCTTGCTGAACCGGAAGTTCACATCTACCAAAAGTGCACCCAAAAAAGTGCACCCAAAAAAGTGCAGTGGATCTTTTCTGTTGTTCTTACCAACTAAAGGTTTACATAGAAGTAATGGCATGAGTGGTTCGACATGTTCCACCATCAACATGCTGTGGTCACATTAACAACATATATACAATGGTGGCTTGTTAGATATGACGTTACAATACATTTACAACACAAATATATTTGAAGACAAGTTGTGTGTGGTTTAATTCATTAAACTGAACTACTAGCAAGCCAAGATTTATCCTTTCAGGATGTTGTGTCGCACCCAAGTTTCAGCTGACTATGGTGACAAATGAACAGTTTCTGAGTGTTAAGGTCAGATTCAAGAGACAACATTGCATTTCCATTTACGACAATATGCTTAACACACAACATTATCAAAAGTCCCTGCTGGTCAAATGCCGCGTGGACTGACAGGAGAGAGTTAAACACAGGCAACGTAGCGATAACTAGATGGAAAGCTGACGCTGCTCCTTCAGGGATCCGTGCACTTTGCTCTCTCAAAAACGAGGGAGAGCTTCAGAAGAGGTTATTTATTTTTCATCTGCAGAAAGGAACTGAAAGAGCAGCACCCCGGTGGAATGATGTACTCTCCTGGGGCTTCTGTCACTTCTTGTCTTCACCATCCTGCTCACTTTCCATCTCCCGCCTTTCTGATCTGCACCAGAGAGCTGCCACTGTCTCCCCGGGAGATAGGACGGGAGAGGAGAGGAGGGGAAGACTAAAGGAGAAGGAAAAAACCCAGCGCGTCACATGCCCTAGATGCCAACTTCTGCCTGCCTTACAGTTGGAATCTGTTCATTGGCTGGCCTCGCCTGGCATGGCTGAGCTCCACCGTTGGGCACTGAGTTTCCAGGCCCGCCTGTCTCGCTGTGTGGGAAGAAGCTTGGCCCGTCTTATCCAGCCCTGCTCATTAAGCACTACAAAGTCATTAGGAAAAAGGCTCTCGTCCTCTCTCCCTCCCTCCTGTACCCTCCTGTGTTTTCCTTTCATCCTTGCAACGCCTCTGTTCGGGTGAGGACGATTCAGCTGACACCTTTACTCCGCCGAGGACCAGAGTGAGTTATTGGTGAGGGCAAAAAACTAAGGCTATATAAGCCGCCTCTCTCTGTGGCCTGCTCCGGGCATTGTGTTGTCGCCGTGGGAGCTCGCGGAACCCTGCCTCTCCACTCCTGATATTTCTTAATGAGCCGAGGTGTCAACTGCGTTCTTATTTGCGGGTCATTTGGGAAGTTCTCGGCACACAAAGAAAATTCAACGTGCTAAAAATAAGACAAGGTACGCAACAGAGCCCCCTCCCCTCCTACCAGGCTAGATGAGTTGATCCCTCCCCTAGGTAGTAGGAACGAGGGAAGGGATCAACTCATCTAGCCTGGTAGCGGGGGTGCATAATTAAGATGGCATGGTGCTCCTTAACATTGAAGAAATGCCTCAGTAGCAAGTCTCACCTAGAATACAATGATAAAGTGGCACCCCAGGTGTTAGCGTTATACCCTGGGGTTAAACGTATGTCCTCAATTGCATTATAGTGCTCCCAGAACCCAGAATCTATGCCCCACATATATTCTATACTTTTATACTATTTATAGGAAGCTGTGCATGTTGTATCTGCAGCGGTTGGAAGTGAGAGAGGAAGAGAGAGAGACAGAGCGTTCATGTGTGGGAGGGCAAAGCAGGCTCTGAGATTCAATCCAAAACAAGCAAAAGGTTTTGTATGAAAACAAATTGAGGGAAGATCTTGTGGATGCTTTAGAGAGATATGCCGAGAGTGAGCGATAAGGACTCTAATAGTTGAGCCACTGCTAGTGTAGAGTAGTGGTTGTGTAGCGACACACAGCCTTCATTATTCCTCAAATAGAAACAAGTCCAGTCTCTGCTAATCTCCCTCACAGCAGTAACCAGAAAATAGGCTCTGCGCTCCCTTCATCGCTAAGATGTGGGCTAACAATGGACATTCAAATTGGTGCCCTTCGTACAATGGCCTCCTTATTTTCGTTACTCTCTGGTCCTCTCGATTGTCCCTCCTTCTGCTTTCCTCCTTCCGCCCCCCACCCCCTAACTTAATTGATGGGATAAGAGGAATGCTGAGAATGCAGGGCTCAGGAGAAATGGGCATCAATTAGGCTGTAGAGTGCACTTTATCATTGCTCTGTCTCCTGCCAAATTACATTACACAATAAATAGAAATAAATAAATAAAGCAACTTCAATGGGAAAGCAATGAACAGAGCAGCCCCTTATGGGGTCTGTAGTTCAATTTGTTCTCTGTTACAGTACACAGCCACTTGGAGCATCATGATTTCATCATCATAGAGAAACATGCACTCACTTCTGTATTGCAGTTGAAGGCAGGGTCAGTTATTATCGAGAACGCTTGCTAATTTTAAAGTTAAATTCCAAACAATATTCCTCGCATTGTCTGAAGCGCATCTACACACACCGAAATGCACTGTGAAGCAAATACGGCTTTGTTGATTTGAGCGGTGTTCGCCACTTTGTGAATGTTCCTATTCCTATTTACTGAAATCGGTCAGTTTACAGTTTAGGTTATTTTAGTCTATGTTGATACAGTAGGTTTCTGCATACGTGTGTACTGAAACTAAACCACTGCTGCTTTACTGTATGCAAAACATTACCACTGCTCGCCATAACAAATCTAAACTGAGAGGCTTTCATGAATGGATGGGATGAATTATTGGTTTATTACTTCAGTGATCAATAATACAAATATATTTAGAAGAAGTCAGAGGTGGTCTCTGAGACTTAATTTCCAATTTGATTTCTGTATTAACTCTATCCTCTTTAAAAGCCACAGTACCATAAATATTCCGACTATTAACCTCACCATATATAAATTAACCGCGTGATAGTATTGACCGCAGAGCTGCATAAAGTTAACAAAATCAATGCATAAACTGCGGTCAATAGTCAGGATAAAATTACACCACTTCCTTCGACATAAATGCATCAATTATTTTAGAAGTGAGACAAAACTTAACATGTAATGCATTTTGTATTTTGTAACACATCCCTGCAAAAAGCCTCAAATTATTAGTACAAATAAATAAATGTGTAATCTCAGTTATAGCACTAATAGTCATATTATAATGCTTTTAGGCTTTTTTAGATTTTTTAGATGATGAATAATAATAGAATGTATGCATGGATGAAGAAATAAATAGCTAAGAGCAGGTCACATGTTAAAGGCCTCTTTATTGTAATGTTCTACTTGTCTTGTCTTTATAATTACTTTAATTCCCTAAAGAATGTGTTATTTGTTCTTCAAGTCAGATCTGGGCTCGACTAGTTACATTGCCAAAAATGATTTAAAAACAACAACATTGTGACGTTATTTTCTTTGCAATTGCAAAAAATATTTACATTTTAGAAAGATTCACATTGGAAGAAACAAAATGTATGGTAAGCTTATTCATATATCAAATTGGTGAGGTACTATATGTCCATTATTAATGATGGGCAAAAAGCTATCCTTTAAAACTACTACTACTGACTATTATCTGCAAAATGATCTCATTGTAATTCTAAAATGCAATTGCAAGACGGTTTATTACAAATGGAAATCAGGTGCTTGGTCGTGGTGATAATTTTACACAATCAAATGCATGAATGTCAACTCATCATAACAGATATAGATAGCAAAAGGGTTAACAGCTCAAGCAATAGCCAGCTGCTAGCTTCAAAGCAACATTGTAACCATATTTGAAATGCGGTCTATGATCCGAGCTTCTGTATGTCAGAAAATATGTTACATTTTGCCCCATGTTCATTATGGTTCCCAATGCCTATTCAGTAAATTAGCATTGGTTATCTGATCCTGTATGATTAGGCCTAATAATAAACCTAATCCAAAGTGTTGCATTTTCATATCATATATCATGCATTTTAATTACTGAATGAATTCACTTTTATCCTGTATTTGGTCAGCGTGTTCTCACAACAAACACATTGGGCTTGAGCTGGAATTGGCTGGGAACCCACTTTTTCTGACAATCTAGGTACAGTAGTTTGGTTTTCACAGAAGTTAATATATTGTTTGAGGGAAACAAACTGAGTTCAGTGGAACAGAACCAAACAGCATGCACAATGACCCTTAAAGCTGCCTCTACCCTCGTGGATAGTTCTCTCTTTATGTCAACAGTATCCGTGTGTCTCTTTAAACTCTCTTTAAACTGACTAATAAAGTAATTTGGCCAACGAGCAGCTGACAAATATTTTAACACATGGCATATAACTTTCACTTTGACTATAAGGATTAGTGACACAGCAGATGCCTTTCAACAGTGTACCAGATGCCACATTTATTATGGCATGTTTTTGTGTTGTAAAGAATTCCAAAATCACTTATTTCCTTTGCAGCAGCCAAATAAGAGAAAGTGAAATGGACACTGCGTTTTACTGGATAGCTGTTAAATGAATTACAATTAATGGCTGATTCAGCATTTTACATTGGATTTATCTAAAATACAAATGAGGGCTTGTTTGTGTTTATGCCATAAGGGCATAGTATATAATAGAGGGTATTTCATCCCCAACATTTGCTTGTAAATAATGATAGTAAGAATCATGCAAGATGCAAATGCTGTTTTACAGATGTAACTCAGTTTTGCAAATCAATCTAATTGTACAAATCAAACGTGTTGTCTTAGCGACTGTATGCAGTAACCAATCATGAACAATCTGACGTTACAATAATAATAATAATGTTGGGCATTGCACCTGGAATGGTGTTCCTCCTCCCCTTTCTACTTCGCCGGTGTACAAATCCCAAACCGCAGCTGTCCATCCACACAGCCAGAGCACGCCAGCTACACACTGGACCTCCATTCGTCAATCACTCACATTCAATCAGTGCACCTGTTGTGTTGCAGGGTGTACTGTAGTGTCTGCTCTGTTAGCGCGATGATGTTTGTCATGGTACAATGTACCACAGTGTGCTGTGTAGTGTTCGTAGTTGTCCATCTGCACCTGTACACTTCAGTCACATTTACATGTAAATGTGACTGATTTGTTTGGTCTAAATGTTCCCTTGTCATTGCCGGTAAACTACCAAATAGCCTTGTGAGACCATCATGTGATCATGTTTATAAGCTCCAATTTCAATTTGCCACAACAACCAGTCTGGAACCCCTCAATTTAAAAGTGTTTGTCATACAGGTGGTGCTAATTCATTTAAATCAAACGTCCTTACATCCAATTGGACTATATCACCCAATCAGTATGTTTAAAATCAGTCAGAGTGAAAACCAAAACGTATGACGTCTGCGTTTTAGAAAAAAACGCTTTTTCCACTAAGGGGTTCCAGACTGATACTGAAACTGAAGCTTGCTAGATCAGGATGGTCTCGCAAGGCTAGGAAACCCATGAACCATCCATCTGCTGATATATATTGACAAAAGCTTTTGATAGTATACCATAGTATAGTATAGCATAGTAATAGTATACTATAAGATTCAGATTGTCAATACAATGTGATTGGTTAATTCATACACCCTCTATCTCTAAAACAAGATTAATTTTTTTCAGATTGCATACAGTATTTTTGGGTTGATATTAGTTCCATACTGTAGATGTGTTTTACTCTAAACAAAATAAAATGATTGTTTTCTGAACCTAAATGTCTTTACAAAGGTCCTTAACACAGTGACACTTATTATTGTTCAGTTTGGCCACATTTCATTAATGGATGCCTTTTATAAACAATCATGCATGCGGGTGTAGAATCTCTTAGTGCCATTTTGAGTGAAAAAAGGATTAATCCTAACTGAACCCTCTCGCATGCAATCAGCCCCTCAGAAAATAGGTCTGTTATATAATTGAATAGTAGTGATGAAGAAATAGAAACAATACCGCACAGGTTAAGATATTATGAGGATGAGTCAGAGAGTGCCCCAGAAACAAATGGAAAGAGAGAGTGACAGAGAGATGACAAGTGAACAAAGAAAGCACTTTTTTCTTCCCCGTGTCTGACTTTCACCTGATGGTCACCAGTGTCTCGGCCTTGGTTGTGTATCATTATACAAGCAATACAAATATCAATGTTTGTAACTCCTACCGGTCATGCAGTAGTCTGCATAAAGCCAAATGTATAATATCAGTGTGTAAGAAAGAGTGTTCCATTAGCAGTCACATCTAGTTTGCTAGCATTGATTAACAGAATCACCATGCAGATTAATTTGAAAATATAGGAAGGATGACATTCTATTACTATTAAAGCTCCAGCTATCTGGGACATTTGAGTTGAAAAACCTTAAATGGAAAGAGGTTCTCCTGCAACAAGCAACCACAAATGCGCTTTGTTGTGTGTGGTTTTGCATGTGGATTTGTTCCCAGCATGTGTTTTGCGTGTGTTCAAAGCACATGTTTACGTGCAGGCATTTCTTTGCGTGTTATTTATCTATCTCTATTTGAGGATATGCTCCTCTGAGAGACCCAAAGCATATTCTAGTGTAAACCTGGAGCATTCCAAGCCAACTAAGCACCAAAGCCATCCATCAGTGCTGGGCATATGCCCTGTATGCAAACAAATAAATTACAGCAGTCGCCTCCCACAAGGCCCTCCACATGCTCTAGCAAAACAGGGGGCCTGGAATGAGACGGCTGAAGGAACGCTGTATATAAAGTTCAAGATTATTAAACCCCCTTAAGGCCCAGTAATGAAAGGACTGGTAACAGATGAATAAGTGAATAATTAGGTCAGGTGGAAAAGGTGCTATGAAGATGAGGCAGAGGCTAAAATGGGCCGTTGAAGGCTTCACCTATACTCTATTTGAGGTAAAGTGATGAATAATCCCTTAAATGTTTCTCAGTGCGAGGGTTGAGAGATGCATTTCGGGAGAACGTGATATTGTACTTATTACTTTGAATCTTGTTCTGCATTTTGGTTTACATTATTGCTTTAAAATTATACTTAGAGCCCAGCTAGTAATACATTTTTAGGTTTGATAATATTTGTTTTCTGCCATCCATATATTCTTCTACTGATTTATTTATACACCAAATACCAGAAAATTGGCCAATAACATTGGAACAATGTATCTGGCATTTGAGTAAACACATTTTTGCAGCAAAAAGAAGTGGCTCTATGGAGGACCACATGTGAGATGATGTGTACAACTGTGCGTCACTAACCCTATCACAAGTGCTGTGGTCCTCTAGGAAGGATTAACCCAAAAAAGCTTCAAAATACAGAAACTGAGAATGAATTAGATGGAGACAGACAATGAGAAACAGAGAGAGGGGGTGCTATAGGACGTTGCTGCATTCCATCCATAGAGACTGTACTCTTTCACTCTGCATATAAAATGATGCTCACTGGCGTTTGCCAATCTGCCTGCTAATTAATCATGCGCTCTAATCAGTGAGAGTTGCGAAGATCTGTCTGAGTATACGTGAGAGCACAAGCGTGCTGTACAGTGTGTGTGTTGTGTGTGTGTGTGTGTGTGCGCGCGTGTCAGTTGAAAAACCAGTGAAAACTAATGAGATATTTATAGATGTTCATCCAATGACATTGAGGCAGGGGGGTATGTGAGTTATGATGTAGGCCTATAGGTGTACTGAATTATGTTTCAAGCAGCAGTTTTCAAAAATGTCAAGCCAGGAAACGAAAATATACAGTACATGTGAATCATAACAGTGTATGTTTTTGTTTTAGTAATAATGTAATGTAATATGTAATAATGCGCAAAGTGCAAACACTGAGCAGCATTATGATTAAATAATTAAATATTCCACATGCTGTAATATACAGTAATGTACGTGGCCAGTTTATTGAGCCACTAAGTATATTGCTGATATTTAAAGCTGGCATAGGATTTGAGAGTTGGAAGGAGAGTTACTGTAGTTGAAAAAGAATGAAAGAGAGTATTATTTAATCAACAACACATTCCCTCCTCTGCTCCCTCCCACTGGAGCCTGTTGGTCTGCCATGTTAAAGCTCATTGACAAACCTGTGATTGACAGGCAAGGTACAGTAGATTTGCCTACAGTAAGCAATCAGGAAAAAGAGGCCCTGATTGTTCCGAAATCTTTGGGCATGGGGATAAATCTCAATCAACAATATAGAGGCAGCTAGGGGCTATCAACCAGAGCACATATTCTCACAGTGCATTTGACTTGCTGATAGCTGACCGACGTCTATGGCATTTCTAACTAAAATACATTAAATGTATAGCTCAAAAATCCTACCAATAGCTCCCATTGAAGAAGTATGTAGGCTACACACATTAAAGACGTATACACGTATACGTCTTTAATGTGTCTTTAATACGTATTAAAGATTATTCTGTTATATTATATTTTATCTTGTGACCCCTAAAATCACACAGCAATCTTTCTCAGTAGCTATCACAACATTTACCATTTACCTATCACAACTTTCACTTTGAAGACCACTGAGCCAGGTTATTATAATGCTAGGCTAACAGAAGTCTTTTGTGAGTAATTTTATCATATTCTCATCTTGTTGGCCTCTGAAATCAGTGCGGTGTATATTTCCTTATTTCAGTCTGGGTGTAATCTACTGGGTGAAAAGGCGGTGCAGAATTCATCAGGCCGATAATGATCTCCAGATTAGCAACATTAGCGTGACAGGAGATGGATTGACTGCGTCGTCACTGGGGCGAGCAATCATGTCTGCTGATATCCCGGCTAATTGTGACATCATGGTAGTGTCAGCGGGGGTGGGCTGGGTTAGCATTTGACACAGAACACCAACCAACCCTGCTAGCTTGTATACAGCCGTCATTGCTAATCTCCCGCTATGTGCTAACAATAGTGCTTGATGTGTTCGCTTTCCAGAAATTTATCTCGCCCAACCTTTCCTTGTTTGAGCAAAGCTCCGGCAGCCATCTATCTTTTCCTGCTACCTGGCGGACAATTCAAATCAGCAAAAGTGTAGTCTACGGTATTTTGCTGTAATAGCTCTTTGATGGAGGGATTAGGCCTATACTGTAGGCAAGCAGAATTCTGAGATACAGTATAAGGCTATATTTTTAACGATCTAAGCACATGGTCTAAAGCACATGGAATTATTATTTATTGTATTGTTGGGCACGTCAATGATGCAGAAAACGGTCGCAACACCAGGTGCATGGTTAAAAAATGTTGTACTTACACTTCTTTATTCATGGGTGTGTTTTGGGCGTAACATATTATTAACCAGTGTCATCTCCCATTCTCTGTAAAAGCTAGCAGTTGAAACGCATCTGCTTGTGTGAAAGCACGCAGACAGACCGGCATCTACATCATCTGAAGGATTCCAGCAAAGCTCCCCGAGCTGGAGCAAGCATGGGAGGAGGCAAGTGTGTCTCTTGTCATAACTGTGGCTGCACTATGCCAGGACATCAGGGGATGGGGAACACAGAAGCACTCACCGAAAACAACTACAGCAAATGTATTCACACAATACACGACAATAATAATCTATACATTATTAATCCCTGCTGCACGTCCCTGCATGTGTGTAACAAGCAGAGAGTACATGCATTGAGCACAGGCCTGTGTAGGTGTACTGTAGTTACATTACTACATATTATTGATATAACAGTGTTGGCACATCGCTTTCCTCTTTCTCAAGATAGCAATACGCCAACAATGCACCTGACCACACCTCATGTTTAGACACCCACACCCACTTGCCCATATAGCTAAAAATAAACCGGTGGTGGTAACTCTGGAGTCTTGTCGTAACAGTCATTGACCGAAGTCTTCATCCTACGACGCCAAAGGCTTTCTAACGCTTCGAAAAGTGACGTCCTCGTCACTTTTCGAAGCTTTTCGAAGCTTGACCAAGCTGCAGTTTTTGACGAGTTGGGAGTGAGAACGTGTTGATAGACGAGGGTAGGCGACATTTTCTTTGTCAGCTAACATCATTAAACTCTGGAAACTTGGGAACATATATAAACTCCCAGTTTGCAGGAGAAATTCAAAATAAATCGCAATGGTGACCACAACACGGAATATTATCACGGCGCTGCTGCAGGAGCAGGAAATTGAATCGCCTTTTGAACAAGGGGATTTTTTTCTTCAATGATGTTCGGCTACCGGTAGCCCAGTAGGCCTAATTGCTGCTTTTTGCTACTAAGGAGGGTTACGTCGCTGCACTGGAAGGAGGAAGAATAACATTTAGGCTAGCCTACTTAGTCCAGACTCAGTCGGACCAATATCAGGGAGTGTGTAAAAACATGCTAGGGTACCGTACTGATCACGGCTGTGATTCGGTGTAATGTTGCAGCCTGTGCCGAAGTTATAGGCAAACTACAGTAAACAGATCACAGCTCGGTACTAATCACGGCTGTGATTCGGTGTAACGTTGCAGCCAGGTACCGAAGTTATAGGCAACCTACAGTAAACAGCCGTGCAAGATACAGTTCAACATGAGCCTTCCATTGGTTAATAGGCATAGGATAGTAAGCAATAGGGTGATCTGTTTGTTTATTTAATAATTGTGTGGCTTTGCCATCACAAATAGTCTCGCACATGCTGGCAAGCAACACATAAATAACCTGAATTACTAGCTGTATATGTTTTCACGTTAAGTACATTAGCTGGCCACCAGCCTACTTTGTGTAGTCTATTAACTTTGTACAGGTGCAATGGGCCCGAACAACACTCCAGATGTGTTTAACCCTTAATATCGCTGTCCATTTATTTAGTAGGGATACAGAATCAAATTGATGTTTTGTTTCTGTGTTGGATGTGTTGTACCTGTACTCAGAGCCATGGCTCTGCTTGTAGCTTGTATCATAATTGCATCACTCGCAAGAAATAGGTTACTGTAGCCTATATGTTTTACAAAATAGTGTAAACTGTCAGCATTTTGTGGTTCTCTACATGTTACATTTATTGTGCAATCAATTAAGTATGATTCTGTTGACAATAAAGTCATAAAGTAGGTCTACATAACGTTGTTCATATAAACCATGAATGTCTAGCCAGCCTATTTCTCCCCTTGTCCTCTCATGAAGAGTATTCCAAATTTAACTAAAACGGTAAAACAATTGCTTGTGGAGATATGTTCATCTTTGTGGTGTGATGTTTGTGTGTAGTATTAAATAGACAGCTGTCAATAATGAAAGTGCTCTCTCTCTCTCTCTCTCTCTCTCTCTCACTCTCTCACTCTCTCTCTAACACACACACACAGCACATCACCCTACGTTACTAGGCAAAGGCAGTGCATTATGTCGTTCTGCTTTTAGCCTGAACTAGGTGATTTTATTTACACAAACTATTTTATTCACTATTAAATTGAAGATTAAAACGCCACTGTCTATGTTGACTGTAGGTTATTGTTTGAGAGATTGATTAAGCCACATGCACAAGGGATGGGCAAATCAATACTGTGGGATTAATACTTCGATAGTCACAAGATACTCTTTTGGTCAATACTTTTTTTAGTATCGATTTAGTGTAGTATCGATAATAATATTACAAAACGTGGGCGGCTCCATAACTTCCAAATGTCTTCACAGTTCATAGCCTACATATTGGGTGCTAGGTTTAACTTAGACTATAGTTTTTCACAGTCACGTGACATAAGCAATGTACATTTAGCTGTCCCTTAATTGTCACATGACTTTGGCAACCTGTGTGACGTGAGAATCAAGCGCACATTGGACACAGTCGCAGTCACAGTATCGTTATCGTATCGAATTTAGAAAGTTTTGTATCGCCCATCCCTAATGCACACAGTAACTGAAAAAGTGTCACATACTTTTAAAAAATTAAATAAAGAAATCTTCATTTATTTTGCCTGTCACCAGTCACCAGTCTATTTAATGTGTAATATTGTACCACAAGGCTAACACTAGGTAACAGATGCATTTAATGAAATATGTAATTTTTCATTTAGCAAGGACTTTCATCTTTGAAAGCCTGTGTCCTGGATAGGCTCTATAGCATGATCACATAAATTGTGGTTTCACACAATCTATATTTATTCCTTTTATGAGGAGTTAACAGAAAATTATATTTAAAATATTATAGGCTGCATGCAGTATGCCTTTCACATTTATAACGCATCTTCTCCTGGCCACTGAGTATTCGAATAAAGCATGGGTCTCAGCTGCGCCTAATACAAACAAATAAAGCACATAGGCTATCGGAATATAAGCCGCCATTTTAAAAACTCTCCCTGTAGTTTTTCTCCCTGTCTGTATCACAATCTCCCTAAGGTAATTACAAGGCTTTGCTACCTTACGGGTCATAGAACACACAGCTTTGTCCCGGGGAATATTCAAACTTTTCTCTCATATCATTCTACAGTAGATGTAGATGCCAACCATGGATAGTCACAATTCTATAAGAAGCCTGCAAGTCCACAAGTAAGAATATCATTATCTAATGTGCTTCTGTAATACAATCAAACAAGTGCAGCGGAATGCCAGACTGAGACATATAGAAAGGAGACTGCAATGTCAAACCTGTCTTTCTACACTGCCGAGTGGCAGTGCCTTAGTGTGTGAGTAGGATGTACCTGCCAGTCCTCATCGATTCCAAATGAAAACAAACACAGGGCAAAGGAAACACTTATTTGGTTATTTTAAGTGACAATCTGGAACAAATTCATAGAAATGAATGGCCATTTTACTGCTACGCAATAATTATTCAACCTACTCCCACATTAAGCAACAAATCAGTCTAGTTTCTTCAGTTTCATGAATTTGAACAACATTGTCGTATAATTGTATTCACAACTAAATGTAACTCTACCAGGGTTCACTTGGAAGCAGGTGCTTTCACACCTACCATGTAGGTGTGAAAGCTCCATAAGTATTCCCATATGCTGTCCATATGGTGTTGGGTTTCAAACTGACCACTTAACATAAGTGTTGTCCAAACGAGTTACATGGTGAAATAGCTGAAAGCAAAGACTCACCTACCTTATTTTTAAACACAATAAAGGACATTCTGTGTGGGCAGGGGGAATTTTCAGTCGGTTGAAAATGTTTAGAGATTTTTCAACATTATTACCATGCATACATCAGTGCGGTATTTCAGTATTTAATAATAACATAATTACATACACATATGCACTGTAAATATATATTTACATAAACATATGTACTGTAATTACAGTATATGTAAAATGTCTATACTGTACACACACACAGATATATTTTTGTAGTGAATATCTCAATAGGTGACAGCTGAAAGATCCCAAGGATAATGGCAGTACCAGAACTGAAGCTTCCACAGTAGCTTATAGAACAAAACTGCCCTTGTTAGAACCAACATGCCCTGATCTATTGATTTGAATAAATCTCATCATCACAATGGCTATGATCACAGTGTAGCCAAATCTTGTACGATAAATCTTACATTTAAAAGAAAACTGTCAGAACAGCTGTATAGAGATTTCTCTCCTATTTCACCATAGAGTAGATTTCAACCAATTCAGTCAATCACTTCTCTCCCGATATTATGAAATCCTGCATTGTCACTCCAACTGAGTGAATGGCTGAACATACATAGCTTTGGGTAGATGGGAAAGAAAAAAACCTGCACTTTAAGTCCAACCAGCCATCCATTTAACATCATTTGCATTTTTGACACATAAGGGTGATCCTTCCACACATTGAGCTTAATTTATAGGATTTATATAGCTCATTTACAGATTGATAGCTGTCATTTCTAACAGGATATAATGAATGGCTCATCAGCGTGCAAGTTACTCTGCAGTATCTGACACTATGCCTAACTTCACAGAGCCACACTCATTCTTCATTAAAGCCTAATTTGTCTTCACGAGGCAGTAGTGTGTGAACATCCCTTCCACCCGCACTCCCTCTGCACCTACTTTTTAATGCATCATTTCGCTCTGTACAAGGAAACACAATTTCCCATTAAGGTTCATCTTTCAAAACCGAATGCCGAAAAAAGAAGAGATTTCCAATTAGGGCAGCGAGCAGAAGCTGTGTGGGCTGAGGCTCTGGATTGAAAAGCTTGCAGTTGCTTGCACTTAAAGCTGCAATCTCAAACTTATTCATATAATAAATGTCTGTTTCACTGATACTTACGTAGGTAATATAATAATAATTCTGCTTAGTCCCCATTAACAAAAGCCTTTTTTTAATTGATATTCAGATTTATGTTCTGACACTGGCTAAACATCAGCAACGACACATTCTGCCTAAAAGCAGTTTGGCCTGCCAGAGAGGACTGTCAAAACTAAACAGAGAAGTGCCCCCATTGGCTTTCATGCCTCTACACTATAGCAAATCTGGAACCTGCTAAAGTTGTATCTTAAACATTGGTACTAAGAAAACGAGTGAAACTGAAGAACTTTGTACTGTAATTGTACTTGAACCAAATCAGGGGAAGGCATACAATAGGACGACCTGCGCTAGAGAATCCAACCTACATTCAACGTGTGACACTATGCTTTGTCCTTGAAGAGATCTTCAATGAGTGGTGTACCTGTCCTCTGTGAACCTGCTCAGACAGACTGCGGATGAGGAAAATGGCACTAGTCTCTGTGCTATTGAAACTACCGCTTCCTTGGTGCTTTAGCCGTTTTCGCTCTAAGGGACACATTCACACGACCCCTTCTAACTAGAAATACCCTGCATTCCCATTCAGGCATCCGTAAACTAAATGGCAAAGCAGAACTGTGCCTGAAAGCAGGGGAATATGCAACGTGATAGCCGGGACATGATAGGAGTGTAACCGAATAAAAGCAACACCTAGATTAATAAGATAATGAATACAGAAAAACTCTGGCTGGCTTTTCACGCTCCGATTAGTGTTATGCAAATGCGGAGCAAACCGTTGGGGGAGCGCAAGAGGAAGGATAACACGCCAGCGACTGTGGTGGTCCCACCTGTTTCGTCAGACACAGAAGAGCCTTTTAACCCGTCCGCACTGTCCTGTAAACACACATTTCCCAGTGGGTGCGAGGCGCTGCCTAACAATGCAGCTCATTTGGATTTTCTTTTGAAACACATGGCTTAAGATGTGCCACCTGGTACCAAGGCTGTTTCTTCTACTCTGCTTTGCATATCGCCTTCCATACAGTGTGTCGCAAAGAAACGTGCCTCTCTAAGGAGAGGAAAATATCCATTTATTTTCTTAAATCCACAAAAGAGAAACATGAAGACTTGGCTGTGTGGCTGCTTTTCAACAGCAGCAAATGAGTGACTAACCTTTATTATCTTCAACCACGCACGTGCACGCGTGAATAGACACTCTTAACCACACACACGCACAAGAGGTGCGCACACTCACGCACACACAGTAGGAATTGCTGCACCATGCATTCCCTAAGAGCAAAACAATCCTCATGAATATGACAATGAACTGCATCTGGGTCATTAATATGACATAGGGGTGACACTGGAGTACAATTAACAATGGCTATATTAAACCAACAGGCTCTAACAGGGCCTGACCAGACGGCTTGCATACATGCCTAAAGGAAATGTCTCTACAGATAGCAATTACATAGTTTAACAAAAGGTTAAACATACATACACATACATGTGCAAGACTCTGCAGCTGAATGTAGTCGTAACCACTGTTGATGGGCCATTTGTATGTAGACAAGCGCATCGCTCGCATTTGTACATGTAACTGAGAGGACATTTGCCAAAATGTGAAGAAATGCCCTACATCCATGCTCACATGTGGGCAACACTGACATAGGAGGTACCTGTAGAACGGGGCGACATGTGATCCAGAAGTCGCTGCTTCGATCCCTGCTAACGCCTCACCAAGTGTCTAGGTGTCCTTGAGCAAGACACCTAACCCTAACTGCTCCCGGTGGTCAGGTGGCACATTGCATGGCTGACATCACCAATCGGTGTATTAATTCGTGTGAATGGGTGAATGTGAGGCAATTCCGTGCAGCGCTTTGAGTGGCCGGAAGGTTAGCTATAAAAGCGCTATATAAACGCAGTCCCGTTACATGCTGCAGGACTATTTCCTATGGCAGTAGAATGCAGCACTGGCTGTAGCAGGCCAGCCTGCAGGCGCTGCACTATGTGCAGCACACACAATCACAGACATTACCACGCGCATACACATGCACACACCTTCTCCTCTTGACACCAGTGCTAACCAGGGATGGTAAGCCTCTATTAGGGGGGTCTGGGGGCATGCTCCCCCTGGACAAATATTGTAAACAATGTATGTAAGATCATGTATTTTTTTTAGAAAAAATGGGTGTAAAATAATCTATAATCTGTCAATCTATTATTTTATAATTTTTTAGTCAATGTTGGCTAAAAGTATACCTGTGTAATAGTGTCATTTGTGTTAGACAATGATCCATAGCGTGTGACTTCTCGGACGAGAATTCTAGGTGAATAAGAGAATTCTCACAAAATATAGTCCACTCCCATCCATCCAACATCAACAAAAGCCTCAAAAACAGCTGCATTATGTAGATAAAACATTGTGGCGAGTAATGCGTAGGAAGCAGCAGCACACATGAAAGCAAATACTGTTGTGATGATGACATTTAATTATTTAAGGTCGGAATAAATAAAAACTAAAGTTGGTCAATGGGAGACTATCTGTAATGGCACCTACAAACAAACAATAACATAATTGCAGTTTCCCGATACAATGAAAGTAACAAGGCCAACATTAAAGTGCAAATACAAATATGCAATTTAAATGTAATACAAATTACACTGAAAACAAGGAACTCTGTATAAGGGGCAAAGCTTAGTGCAGAGAGGTGTTTGCTATAAAATTTTCCAAGGAATGAGCTCAAAAGAGAATTACATGTAGTTTTACTCATTGCTGTCCATCTCATTGTAGCGATGGTTTAGGTGGTATTGGTTGGCTTTGCACCTCCATATGAGAGAACAACACTCATTTAGCCCAGTGTCATGGCACTGCAGAGGTGCAATGAGCTTCTTGCGGCAGTCAGTCTCTTCCCATCTTCCGCATGAGAATTTCAGAATCCACCATGGTATTCAGCCACTATCTACTCCATAACACTCACTAACAGATTTCTCTATATGCCGATCATTTGATTTATGTCTTCTATCCATTTAGTTCAAACAAAGAAACATGTTAGATCAGCTCTCAGGCTGCTAGCAATTCACGTTGGATAAAGGTGTCTGCTAAATGTTTTAAATACAAAATACAATTTGTCAATTAACTCTATCCTGACACGTTTGAAAGTTTATTAATAACTACATTTAGTTCAACAATCATTACATCCTTAACTCAACTGGTAGTCACATTAATACATAAAATATATTCCAATCACTTCATCTCCATATTATGAGAGCATTTGTTTGGTTTTGATGTGGATGTGGTTATGTAAAAATATAAGCAGTTTTTTACATTTAAAGACAATGGCTTTAACTGTCCAGGCCCTACTGCAATGTCTGAACAGCATTCATCCACACCGTCTCATTGTGCATAGCACAAACACTCCTGGTCACACACCGCACTGCTTGTAATTACGTGCACCTGTCTTTGTCTGTGGGAGTCTATGGGCCCTATCTAACAACCAGCACAATGCGGCGCAAAGCGAGTGTCGTTGCTAATGTCAGACCGATGCAGAAACCTGGTCTAAATCAACACACGGCGCGTTATCAAGATAGTGCCTATGGTGGGTGCAGTACTCTTGTTACACACTCAAGGAAGCACAGGAGTGCACAAACATTTAAAAGAGTACAATGTGCAGGGACGGTTTGTTCATTAGGGCGATTGGGCGACGCACTGCCAAAGGGAGAAAGAGAGAGGAGGGAATTTTCCA
>JAODUK010041022.1:0-20763 GCA_027564635.1 Typhlichthys eigenmanni
GAGAGAGAGAGAGAGAGAGAGAGAGAGAGAGAGAGATGGTTGGCAGTTCTATCTGTAGGGCAGCCTTATAGCTGCGTTCTACCTAAAATTCGCGGATGTCCACCAGCCCCGCTTTCAACTGCACAGATAGACGAAGATTCCACGTCACACTTCGGGGCTAAAAGTTGTAGTCGCGTAGGCTACTTGCGCGTTTACTTTGCGACTTTTCTTTAAGGAATGTAGGCTATCTACTGCTTTTTCCATCGTTTCACTTTTGATTCGCCACGACGTGTGATTTTTCCCAATAATTACGATATTCATTAATTTGGTTAATATGGATGTTTTATTTTATTCTTCATGTTTTTATCCCTGACTTGTTTTCCAGCGTCCAGATCTAAACCTCACAACCTTCCGCACACATTTTGGACATAGACAGCAGCATCGTCCTTCGTTCAGTTTGCAGTGTACCACAAGTATCCAGGTATCCAAGTTCCTCAAGTATCCAGGTTCATTACATCGTATCGTAGGCCTATAACATTTTAACGCAGAAAATCGACGATATGGGGACGCTGCGTGACCTTCAGTATGCGCTCCAGGAAAAGATCGAGGAACTGAGACAGAGAGATGCGCTTATAGACGAACTTGAATTGGAGTTGGACCAGAAGGACGAATTGATCCAGAAACTTCAGAACGAGTTGGACAAGTACCGGTCCGTGATCAAACCGGCCACGGCTCAACAGGTCCACCGGCATAGCGGGATGCACCGTGATCAGCATCGGACCAAACGGCAGGCGATATCTGCGGAGCCAACTGCCTTTGATATCACAGATCTGAGTCACGTGACGCTCCCCTTCTACGCTAAAAGCACTGAGTATGTTTACCTGCATGTGCGTTCTAGAATAATTGCCAGTATAGGCTAGCATATTGAATAGCCTATCAGTATTTTCTACTACCAACCGATATTAATAAACTATATTTGCTGGCATGATCATTAAAATGAAGGTGAATTGTTTTCAATTATTCAATTAAAAATAACAATTGTGTAGGCCTACTCAAGTTTAACATCAGGCATGAGTATTAGATCCCTCAGAAGCCTTGAACACCCACATAATCATAATCAGAAAGCCAACTGATGCAGGGTATAAAGTGAGTGGGTGGGTCAAAGCCACAGGCAGAGCTATAACCAATTCTGACCCTTGAATTGAATATGTTGGAATGATACCATATCGTTCTCTGTGTCAATATCACATTTACATACTGAACATTTCCCAAACAATTTGAATATTTATAAGATGTGGGATGTGTTTTCTGGGATGACACCTGTTGAGCAGATAAAACTGTCTGGCTCACATTTAAAAAAAGGCTTTGTGCCAGTGGAATTCAGACAGTTGTGCAAGGCTTTTATGCTCATGTTTATGACAGTTTAATCAAATGCAAAACCATGCAGATAGAATCTGCCTTGCCAATAGCACTCCTCCAATACAACATATTTGCTTAGCTTTGAATGTGAAAGCCATATGCCTACATTTTCTTAAGACTTTATTATATATATTCAATTTTTGAATATACATTTAAAATAAAGTCTTCTGTGTTTATTGGGAGAACATTTTAACAGGTGGGCAGGTGAGGGTTCACTGCTTTGCTCAAAGGCATGACAGAGCACTGCTACTGGGATTTAAACCTGCGGCATAACCACACTGCTGCTCGTTTTCATTAAACATTTTAATAATCTGTAATCTGCACTGATGCATGTACTTTGACATTATTTTGAAAAATAACTGAAATTTATGCTAATATTTTTTTTGGTCATAGATTCAACATGCTTTAATTCTAAACATTTAAATTGTTATTCTAGAAATAATCCAGTGGGTGTGTTTCCTTCTAATTAGAAGGAAACAGGCAACAGTGATATAGTAGAGACACAGCTGCAAACCATCGACCCACATAAAACATAACACCTATGCAGAACATAAATCATAATTTTGATTGTTTACATTATATTTAACAAGAAGTTATTATGGCATTTAAATGCACCCATCCTCCAAAGCTTTGACCTGTAATTGCTTCTTAATTTACATTGACAGCTACTGTCACTGTGCATTTTATTTGCCTTGTAGAACTTGTCTGATAAGCTCTGAAAGCCACCTGAAAAGTGTATGTATGTCAGCTATTCAGTCAGTATTCATGAATTTATATTATATGCGAATCTGCTTTGAAAAGCAAATAGATAACAGTAGATTAGGTAGTTGATGTTGTTGAGCAAGGCAGTCATTTTAAACAAACTCATCTTTTTCCTAACCCAGAAACTCGTGAACAATGGGCGTTGAAAACTTTACAGTTTAGCATTGTACACACGCACCTGAAATCATAGTTTTTATTCTACTCTGACACTATCTGGCAGCGCCATTGCCAATACACAGCACAGCTTTGTCTGAAGTTTAAAGAAGGTACAGTTTACCTTGGAGATCTTACCCAAGTAACATCTCCACTCCTGTTAATGTTGCACTGAATTACCACCAAAACATTTACCTAATAACTTGATTAGAACAGTGCATAGCAAGGACAATTTCAGAAGGCAGAAAATACAAATCTGAAATGGGTAATGGAAACATTGTCAATCGATACTCAGGTGTAATCCAGTTGAATCCCCTTGTTTTTACTTAAAGCATTTTTGCCTCTGAATAAGCGCTCAACAGACACTAATGTCTTTGATGTTTTTTAACCATTGTTTTTGTCCGAGACAAATTAGCCAGTGCATACATTTACCCATGCATCTTTTTACAAGTACCCACTGTGCCTAAACTCTCTATCTCCTCCCCTTTAAGTATTTTATTGCTAAACACTCACTACACAAGCGTTGGATGCAGTGAGACAACGGTCTTTCCTTTTTTCTGGGCAGCATTCGCCTAGAGGAGGAGGCTTGTGACCGTAATAAAAGTCACTACATTAGGAAGTGAACCGAGAAGAGAAAAACTATGTAGAAAAGTGATGGTGAATTGGCCTTTCCTTTTTCACGAAGGGGCTGTTGACTTAGGAAGAAAGAAAAAAAAAACGGTATGGCGGCAATGCCATCTTGAATCTTCATCTTCAGCTGTGTAAGTCGACAGTGAATAGACCTCAGCTGTGTTCAGAACCAGGGGGCTCTAAACGACAGGGGGGAATTAATGTCTTAAGCCCAAAATAGACCACCCCAACATCATTCCACCAATGGGGTAAACAGTGGGCAGACCGCGTGGTGTCTTTGGTGTAGAAGTGGTTGTATAGGGATGAGCAGGCGTGATTGGCAGGGGGGCTTTTGTGTGATACAGCAATGGGCACCATATCTCATGAGCGCCACAAAGTGGGCCAAGCAGTTTCTTTTTACACATGGGGGAGAGGGAGAGTAAGGTTTTCCCAGCATATCACATGCTAACTCTATTGATCGCAGATAACCTCATTTTCTAGAGATCACTCATGGCTGGATTATAAAAAGACAAAGGACAGTTCATACTATATGGGGGGAAAACAAGTACAAACACAGTAATATCATTTTATTTGTGTTTTGGCATGATGACACTGTATATTTCAAATACAATAATAGCAGGACAATTAGATAGCCAAAGCACTGATCATTGCTGTTACCTCTACCGTACACATTCAGCTTGGAACGTTGTCCCATCCATGCAAGCAGCCGGGCCCATGGTGCCTGCATGCATGTGCTTCGTCAGGTCAGAGTGACCACGTCGTCATGCAGGACAAACCCCTGCAACGCACCCTGCACCACTTTGGCTATTTTGGGAAGCTAACATTTTAATAGGAGTCATGCGTCCAAAACATTAGAATAAAAGTTACCAGAAGACGTGCTTGCCGCTGTGTACTATTCTGCAGAGAACAGCGCTGTTGTCATTTAGTGTGAAAGCAGGAGACCCTGACTGCTCAATGAATATATTTGAAAAGCCAGTTTTAAAGCTCCATGTCTCTGTGGAGTGGCTGGTCTTCTCGCCTAAGGGCTTTTTCATTACTCAGGCAGCAGGGAGGCTCCAGACAAGCAGATTACAGCCAACACTGGCGAGAAGGTTCTGCTGGGTGTTGACCCAATAGTATAAGGGGACAAGACTCCTGATGCAGTGGACCCAAACAGCCCAAAGATTATCTCATGATGATGACAAAACATATTTTATTAGATAGCCTCACTTTCACCAGAGTCTTACTAGGGGGTGGTAAATGTCTCTTTGGATAGTATTAGCTCCTCCACATTTGTTATATTATAATATCTGTTCATTAAGTCTGCCTGTCCAGGCCATTACTTTCTTTAGCAGCATTTTAAGATTCCTGTAAGGTTCTTATCTACAATGGTCCTTATGGGACAATGTAGAGTGCACAATGGCCACCTGATCTTGTGAAATGTTAGGTGGTAACACTGCAGTGAGATGTGTACATTTGTGTGAAATACATTCTGCTATTGGGCTGGCCAATATACTGGCCCTAGAGTGGTGTCTCTGGGACAGCCTATTGCCTGTCTCTCTCCAGAACCACACAGTGGTGGGTCGGCCCAGGCATAGCACTACACTACACTATTGGCTTGTTTTACAATAATAAAAAAAAGAAATGTAATGAGCATGCATGCATGGATCAAATGTTTTGAATTGCTCATTCAGCTTTTAATTAAAACGAGAGGAGTAACTTTATTCAGTGAGGAGGCCAATTTTGAAATAATCCTTTCTGAACAATCTAGTGGAATGAGTTGCTGATTATGCAAAGGTCTGAATGCCTCTCCTGTTTGTTTGACTTTTTTGACGTTATGTTTTCTGTATTACTGTAAACAAAAGAATAGACACACAGTTGGTCTGATGCTGTTGCCATTGTTGTGAATTAATCACCTATCCATTGTTAATGCTCCAAATTGAATAGCCCTGATTGACTCTTTGTTGAAAAGAGAAATAATGGGTTTATGCCTGGCAGCCACTTTTATCAAAGCCAAAATTATGTTAATTTAACCCAGCATTGCATTGTGGGGAATCTTTATGTAATGCCCTCAATCATGATTAGTGTGACTCTTTGGTAGGAGCCAGCAGACTTCTATCCTGAAACAAATTTGCAATACATTCCATAAAACTTGCGAATTTGTAAATGTGTATCAGGGGTTTTTCACAAATTGTAAATGTGTTTCAGGGCTTGTAAAAGTGTGTTGCATTTGTAAATGCGTTTTGGGACAGGTAAGTGTTTAGCATTTGTAAGTGATTCACATTCTTGAAGTTGTTTTTACTCTTGTCGTTTTCTAAAATGCAAATTTGTTTTGCACTTCAGGGCGCTAAACACAAAAAGGCTCCAGCAAAACACCCAAAGTCCAGTGGGCACCCATGATTGGCAGAACCTTTGTGTGTATGCATCAGGGCAGTGCTTATGAAGGAGCTAACCTGACATGCCAGAGGAATTGTTGTCACAAGTCCATCTGGGAAGCCGTACATTGAAACTGTGAATGGTTGTACTTTCAAAAAAATACTTGGCAGTTGATTGAATGAACCATCTGGTCGTTTTCGCTGTCAGCACCATGGTCGGCACACCTAAACCACGCCCGTATGACTATAAACACGACGCTGATTGGAAAACCACGACCGTATAGCTATAAACACGACGCTGATTCGAAAGTTCAGTTGCTACTCGGACACATTCAAAATGAGTCCAAGGCTTTCCAGACTGATTCTCACGGTGAAATTAAACTGAGATCAGGATGGTCTCGCGAGGCTATGAAGGAGCACCCAGGCTCAATTAATCTCCCCTGGATCGATAAAGGTTAAAGACAATGAACTAGTTCACTGTGCTCCTGCTGATGTGTTGCAGTAAATGGTGTTTAGATCATTACCTGAGATAATTAGCAGCCAAAGTTGTTATAGACACAGGTTCATGTGCTATCTACAGTAGTACTGTATGTGTGTGTAGCCTAGCCTTACCATATTATTGCATGTGGTAAAACTGTGGAAATGTGTGAACCTCAACATTGCCACATTGATATGGTTATTACTTTCCAATGCATGTGTGCACATATACTGTATAATAACAAAGTAACTGTACTACAACAAACAGACAAACAAACAAAAAAAGCCTAACAAGTAAATGTTTTATCACACACCACAATGCCACTGATGTGAAATTTAGTGTGCTGACTGCAGGAATGTATAATTTCTCGATATAAATGCACATTTGATAAAAACGGGAGGAAAAACTTAAGTTTTGCATTTATATTTTTGATCATTATGCAAAATAGCATATGTCGACCTGCTTGCAATGCGAGCTTGCCCACTAGTTTCTCTCGGCTCGGCGCGTGTTTCCGTACGTGTGCGTGATGCCAGCGCTAGCAACGATCTGATTTTAATCCATGTGATCCACCCACACACTGCCAAGCTCTGCAGAACCACTTGACAACGTTTCATTTGCTATCATTGCTTGTCAGGTGTGTATAGTTGCCTCTATTTTTGACTGTGTGTAGGCTGCGGAACCAGGCGGCTCAAGCATTGTTGTCTGGAGTACAGGTTTTGTAAACCTAATTTAAGTAGTCTCACCTTGTAAATCAAGCTCATTTAAGCACGCCAGTACTGGTTGGTCATGTTGGGACTCCCGTAAATTAGGTGTATTGACCCGAGCTCAGTGAAACATGACGCATGGTGATGTTGTCATTTAGGCACCAGCGGTACATGCTGTCTTAAAACTAATAGAATAATCTCTTTGATTAAACTCCAGCTTTTTCAAATATGTCTTTGACAAATATATGTACGTATATACAGTACGTTTTATAATCTTAACTTTCTTTCATGTTTTCAAACATCAAAGGTTTAGACTAAAACTATATACTGCTGGAAACAAACATTTGGTACCTTCTGTACCTCACATTTCTACTGAGAGTAGTGCGCAATTCTGGCTAGAGGTTTAGTTTGAATGCTTAGAGCACGCCACATTCCACAGTGTAATTATGTAGGGCTTTGGTGAATAATAACTTAAACACCATGTACAGTAAACATCCCATTAGAAAGTTAAGTTAACTTGCTTAAGCACTGACAGGAGTATGTTGACTGGTTGGTCTGGATGGTCTCTATCTGGTTGGTCTGGATGGTCTCTATCTCCTCTGTTGCACATGTATCCACCAGAGTGCTGCTATGAGATATCACTGGAATTAATTACAAGCTTACATACGTTACATACACATTACGTAGATCTACGGCGTCATTAACACAATTAGGCCATCAGCTCTCTCCATCCATGTGTCCTGCTGATGTTAGCATACTTTCTCTACAGTCTGTTTACCCTTGTTTCTCTCTGTGGGATAGGAAAAACATTTGTCTAGAGAACAGGAAATGAGAGTGTAGCTCTAAACGCAGTCTTACTAAATCTCTCTCTGGGGCTTTGTGTTTCCCTGTGTGTATACGTTTATGTCAACGATTCAGCATTTGTATGTACTGTATTTTGTTTATGGGGTGCACCGATTGGTATAGTGACTGGTTTTCACCTTGATCTGTGCTGACTGGTGCTTAGCTGATCAGTCTAAATGTAGCTGTTATATGCCGATCATACTGGTAATGTGGCATGCATACTGTATGCACCGCGCTGACAGATTCACACGCCCAGTATCATCTAGCTCTGTAGGCATGGACTGTAGTTATCTCATTCTTACGTTACAACTGTAAAGTCACACGGCTTATTTTGATCAACCCATTAAAAGACGCTGGCCACTGCCTTTTAATCATGTAAAAAAGTGACAAATTTGAGTGCTGAGTCTCGATTACATCTATGACCTAGAGCCGTTAAACAGATTGTGAAAGCTTTACTATCTGCTATTTCTTACCATTCCTCTGCTTGTTCATTGTTGAAACATGATAATAATAGCAGGGTCTACAGTATATTCTATTTATTGCTTCCAACATCCAACTCTGCCAGGCATAACTTACCGTGCCCATTTTCACGCATACATTCCAACAAACATGTTTTATACCATCATGTCTTCCTGACATAACAGTTAACAGTACTACCACATCATGATTACAGTAAATTAAATTGACAACTGATTATTTTGTCCACACTGGCCATTTAACCATATAACCAATGGTTCTGTTTTCAGTTGCTTATTTCTAGCTATCTACAATGCTGAAACAGGTACAGGTTTGAGAAAGGCTATGGATCCTGTCAAAGTACTCTCATGCATTAAAAACCTACCACTTTAATGCGATGCTTGTGAAATATGTTTTGAATTCATTTCTATGTTGCTTCCGCCGCAGTAGGAAACTGGGCTTTGCACCCGTAGACAGCTGGGATTGTTGATTTATTTTTGTACTCTAATCTTGTTTCTCTCTTACTCTTGGTTTAGGTGGAAATGGCAAGGAATTTGATGTTCTTGGTATCGAAATGTTTAAGTGGCTAACGTGAAGTCAAATACACTTCTGGACACACTCCATTGACTATTGTTTGCAGTCATTGCATCTCAATGGGCATAGAAATTGGGTTAATTTTGAAACTATTTGAGTAGCCTTTAATCAATCAGCGATGACATTAAACTGTTCATATTGCTTCTTCAATCTCTACCACTGCTCCCTTGAGGGGTGGGTTAGATGCAGAGGATTCATTGTTTATGTGACAATAAAAGCACCTTTTCCTTTACCTTTTACCTTTACCACTGCTTCCATTGCAACAAAGATTTCAACGTCATCGCACTTGTCCACCTCCATGGTCGCTGATTGGTCAGCCATTCAGAATGGCTGAGCGAACGCTAATGTGTACATGGTTTCCAGACTGTAATCTCACTGAATTGATCAGAGAGCAATGGTCAGGCAGATCCAAGCTAGGAAACCTCTAAGACTTCTATATGATCATATTCCTTTTGTAGAAACTTGGCCGGCTCATTTATTGTGCTACATATCAATTCCAGATTTTGTGTGCCTCTAGCAATTTCACAATATGTGTATGTATGAAGTTTCTTCAATTCAGTCAACAAGCTGAACAGGTTTTTTGATCCTTGGAAATCGATTGTACCCAAATGTCACAGTGTCCTATGCCTGGGTGTTATTAAGGCAGGGGTATCTGTATGGTTTCTGGGCTGCATCTGTGTCCTTTCACGCTAATACGTCTATAGTCTGAGATGTTTTATTGACGGAACACAAAAGAACTGCCTTTCTTGGACCACACAAGATTGAAATTGGATTCTGATTAATACTTTTTTAAACTAAAATTCAATTCACTTTTGTGTTGCCAATGCCTCCCAAGTATGAAGGTTATACTAAATTAGTCTTTTTTGAGCAAGTCTCTCTTTATTGCCTTTGAAGTCAGACGAGGGTGTTGCTTACATGAGCCAATCAAATGTGTAATATCATTTTTGTCTAGCTGAAAAGTAATGATCTAATATCGCTATACATCAACCTGAGATTTAATCAAGAGATTTAACAGGAAGCCAGAAGAGAGTTTGTCACGTAGATCTGCCATCAGAGTGTCATTTATATTGATTTGTAATTATGCACCAATACAATACAATACATTCAGAGATACTCTGTGTAAACAAGTGTTTACTCTAGCAATCACTCTATTTTAAAGCCCCTACAGAGAAGTTGTGATGTTTAGAGACAACCTTTGTTTAAACTAAATCAAATTGATAACAACAACAACAAATATACCTTTAGCAATGTTGGTAATTGGAAGTCTAGTATTTGCACTGGTGCTCCAACGCAGGAAAGTAAACCATTATCCAGAATGGCCTCCTTGATCAACTCCTTAGATTTGAGGAGTGGAAAGGAGGGAGAGCAACCCAACCAAATTCCCAACCAACCGCTTATTGACTCATAGTCCTGAAATACCCTTTTCTAACAGACATTTTCATGATTTAATCAGTGGGTTTTATGGTACAGTGATTTTAATAAGTTCCACAGACAACAAAATAGAATATTTTATGTAGAATATTGTTATTTTCATGTACTTTCAGTGTGTATCATCCACACACGATGCAATTGATAAATTGATTTTCTCAGCAGGGGACTTTCGCGGAGATGGTGGAATGCTAATTCTGCTCAGGAATTATACAGTACATGTTTAGGAAATACCCTGCCCAAAATTGGTATTGTAGCCTAAAATATTAAACAAATGATAGTGATACTATCTCACTCCTTATTGTTTTGTTGTTAATTGAACGATTAGATTACAGCTACATTATTGTAATAAAACACACTAATAACGTGATATTCATTCAGACGGTATACAATTCTAAAAATGCAAGTCTTCATTTGATGAGAACATTCTGTATCCTTTTGGCAGCAGAATAATTCCACTCCAAGCCAGATTGTTTTCTTTTGGTGGGAAGGAGTTCAAGACAAGTGGAACCAATATTGCACCCAGAGGATCACCAGGCCAAACTCTGTATCACATTATACAGTACAAGTACACAGACCGCAGGAAATGGCTGCTACAGCTGCACACCCAGATCATTGCATAGCAGTCCAATGAGGGTCTCTTCCTGTGTGTGTGTGTGTGTGTTACATTACATCTGCCTGTCCATCTGTGAAATCATTTGAGACTCAAATTTTAAACCAGTGAGCAGCTCAAATCTAAAAAAAACAGCTAAATCTCTGTGTGTGTGTGTGTGTACTGTACAGGGTGTGTGTCTATGCAAACTAAAACATATCTGATTAAGTGAAATAAAGTTGGTCCCTATCTTGGTGTTTCAGTAACTTCTGCTATGTGTGGACACACTGTGAACAACAGTAACAACCAGAACACTATTATACATGTTTAGCTGTTTTTGGAAACATGTAATAAAATATCTTGTTCTCTCCTCTCTATCTCCTATTCTCCTTTCCTTTTCTCTCCCCTTCTTTCCTCCCCAGGTCTAAGGACCTGATCAAGGAGGCCATCCTAGATAATGATTTCATGAAGAACTTGGAGCTCTCTCAGATACAGGAGATTGTTGACTGCATGTATCCGGTGGAGTACGGGAAAGATGCCTGCATCATTAAAGAAGGGGATGTAGGGTCTCTGGTCTATGTCATGGAAGGTGAGGACCCCCCCCCCCCCCCACACACACACACAAACACCCCAGTGCACGAGTTTCTTTTTAAAGTAAAGCTCAACAGGGCAGGCGTTTGAGTCTCTGGATACAACAAAGAGATGGACACTGGATACATGTTAAATTGAAGTTAGGTTCCACAGCTTTCATAGATATATTTTTGCCCTCTGTACCTGTCTCTAGATCTAAAGTATCTTGCCATAATATCAGTGTGAAGTGTATTTTGGAATGATTGGTTGAATGGCTCTCATAAATTGGTACAAGGCTTGTGACATTTACACAGTACACAATACACATTGCTATCCATCTACCAAGAACATATATTCTTTCTCCAACAATGTTCTAAAATTAAACAATGGCACAGCACTAGATATAACCGACTTTTTTGGCTAGGTTTTTCTTAGCTATGAGCATTCATAAGCATGCAGTCATCAAGCATACATATATTAAGTACACTCGAAAGACAAAGTGCTATAGTTTTGTTTTGTCTTCTTTTTACTTATTCCTCCACTTTCAATGTCTCTATCCCTTTCCTTCATAATCCCTCATTTTCAATGTTTACTCTCCACTTTAATATCTCTGCTCCATTGTGTTTCATTCACTCTTTAGTATTTGTATTCATTTTAAAGGGTTGTGTTTTCTGGACATACAGTGATAGATACTGATATCTAAATAGTTTGTATATAAAGGTTGCATTGGACTTGCTTTGAGAAAAATGTTGTCAACATTTAGAGACAATTAGGAGATGCCCTCCTTTTAAAGCAACATTGTGATGAGTGAATTTATTTGTAAAGGATTTCTTGACATTTTAAGTAAATTCCATTAGGAGTGTTTCATGTGTAGAATGACAGACACACATACACACACGTGCACGCACACACGCACACATGCACGCAGACATGCATAAACACACGAACACACACACAGATAAATACGCAGAAACACCGAGTTACTGGACAATAACTGGATTATGTGAAGTCAATATGCCAGCTGTAAAAGCCATCTGGGGACTTGGGGACGTTTAAAGACGGAAATGGCAAATGCATGTAAATACACAGTAAATTAAATAAGTAGATTGTGTGTGTGTGTGTGTGTGTGCGTGTGTGTGTGCGTAGATGTGTGTGTTATGTCTCTTCGCTTCTCTTCTTTTCTCTTGTGTGTGTGTGTGTGTGTGAGAGAGAGAGAGAGCGAGAGAGAGATCTGATGTGTGATCATGCCTCTACCAGCATGCCAATCAATGTGACAGGCAGGCTTGTTGAATCCAAATCCCAAATGCACAGATCCTGCATGTTTGTGTACAAATAATATCAGCGTGGAGCATGTGTATATGAAGTGGGATCTCCCCTATACAGGTGGAGTGGAAAGCTGCATGCGACACTGTATTAATTAAGGGCTGATGTTGTGTTGTGCTGTCACAGTCTCAGATGTACTGGATGGAGATCACTACTGTAAATTGTACTTACTGTAATAATAGTGATTGGCATAAGGCACGTCCTTGTGGAAGTGGAGCACTTCCAACATAAAAACCCAGTGCTATCATCCCTTATTGTCTTGTTCAACTCATCAAATATAGCCCTGGCATGCCTTCAAGCTAAAGCAGTAAAGAGTGGAGGCTTCTGTCTGTATGGTGAAAGTGTCTGAGACTGGAGGCAAGAAAAGTGAAGTGTTGCGTTATAATAGCCAGTAGGCGCAGGCTTGGTGTCATCATACTATGTGGGTTGGAGATAGCCTGTATTCTATCACAGCCAGTGTACAGTATGTACAGTACAATTATGGTATGGTAAAACTGGTTAAATGTGTTCTGTGGCTGGGTGTGTGTGTGTGCGTGTGTGTGCTCGCTACACAGATGAACATGACTATAACCTTGAGTCAAATTTCCATATTCACATCACCATGGGCTGCTTTTCATCTTTTATTGAGGCAGCTAAAAAGGTCTGTGTTGCATTCAGGGCACTGTGTGCGTGTGCATGTGCGTGTGTGTGTGCGTGCGTGCGTGCATGTATGTGTAGTTAGGTGTGTGTGCGTGTCAGACTGGGAGAACAAAGTGGATCCTGTGTGTACTCACTATACTGTCTGTATATTAATTTTTTCTAATTTGTGTTCTGTAAACTTTCACTCAGCTCTCACAGACAGGTTTTTTTTTCTACTGCCCTGCCTTACTTAATAAAGAGAAGACAGCTGGAACCGCTGGCCAGAACAGCCAGGAATTTAACTTTTTGATTCAGTGCCTTGCTCAAAGGCAACAGTAGCAACTCAGAATGTTATTCATTAACATGCCCTCAAGAATTTTAACCAAGTATAGAGTAGGCGGCCAGATGGTGTGCTTAACGTCCCTATCCCACCTCAAGGTGTCATCATTTACTTTTTAATCATCATTAATAATCAGATACATTATAAATCATTGTGCATAGTACAATAAATATGACTACTTTAATTTCCCAACTATTAACCGTGGTTTATACATTGACTTTGCTAAATCGTCAGCCCTGCGGTACAGGGTATGCTTTCTTATTTTCTCTCACTGGGCTATTCTTTATTTTTAATGTACTGTAATCTGGGATTATTCATTTAACATCTGGCGCTATAGCCTTGGATACTCAAGTCTGAGGTATTTTTATATGGTGCAGTTTGTTTTGAAAGTTAAATTGAGTAAATTATTAATACCATTTAATCCTTTGCTCAGTGTCTCAGCTGAATCATCATGGAAAAGACTAACCGTTTATTTGTATTTACCTTAACTAATGCCATCTTGAGAAAATGAACCACATGGATTTCATACTCAGGTCTTGAATAAGATCCTTGGTGCCCACCAGCCATGGGATAATTCATATCTTCACTCAACTCAAACGGCTGCTGGTGAAAGTAACAGTGGGTTTTAACATGGTGTTGTTTTCAGTGATATAGTGGCTAACGTTTAGCTAACAGTATGTGTAGCCTTCAGCAGTGTTGAACTCTTGTCAGGTCAAACTGCAGTTCCGAAAATATATCACAACATAAACAAAGCAATTGTAAGAAGTGACAGGACTAAAATACTTGGCAAGCACCCAGAAGGAACCATTCTGCATAATGCCCACCCGTGGCCCGTAGACCTGAGAGACAGACTTTATTTTATCCTACTGACTAATGGCTATATGCCTACTGGCTACCGCTAACAAGCTGAACTGAATATGGAAATAAATGTTGAACAGAAATGGAAAATGATTTGGCCATTTCATTGAGTGAAATCCAGGTAAACCCATCTATCTGGCAGAAGTAAAGCCTTCCATTGGGAAGCTTCACAGAATACACACAACTTGACGTGTTCACTTATCTCCTATATTAACGCCTGCAAGCGGTGTTTTGTTGAGCCACGCTGTTTGTTGGCGACTTGGCGTGTCGCAAACGGGTTTTGCTACACAAGTAGCAAATGAGAGTAACCTATCGTACGTAGCCAAACGCATCTATTGAAGTGGGTGGTGTCCAACCAATTTATGTCTCCATAAAAAATGCCTCCAAAATGATGGCAACTAAATGCCTCCAACACGATGGCAGAAATTACGATTAATAAGTGGGTGCGGTTGATCAGCGGGGTTGTTTCTAAAAATTACATAAAATACTGGCATGCGGTTAACAGTCGGGAAAAGACGGTAACTCGTTTGAAAAGATTGTCAGTTACAGGTTGGAGAATATGAATAAGCTCTGAGCTTTATACTGTATATACATATTAGTGTACACACACACACGCGCGCGCACACACACGCACACACATAATTTTTTAGTCTAAACGTTGTCCTCTGAACTTGCCATATCTCTGCTGTTTGCTTGGCTAATAGGTTGCTAAAAAAGTGATATTGACAAGGACATTACATTTCTTAGATTATTGATTACTATGCATTTAGTATGAATTTTGATGGGAAAGGCAAGCGGCAGATGTAAAGAAAGTGAGCAGTTAGTGGAAGGAAGGAAGGAAAGAAGGAAGGAAGGAAGAGGGGAGAAGTAAAGAGCAAGAGATAAAGCCACCCCTCTTCCTTTTGAATGATTTGATAAAAATTCACTGCCTTTCACAGGCCTGTGTTTGTGTGGGTATCTGTTGAGTGAGTGTGTGTGCGTGTGCGTGTGTGTGTGTGTGTCTGCAAGACGCAGATGGTTGCTAAATATAACATCTACACTGTCTGCTGTCACAGGAAGAGGAAATGGGCCCAAAACACTGACGCTAGGGATGATTGATGCTCCATTTGATGTGCGGGGGTGTTTGTGTGTTCGTTTTAATGTGAGGGAGTGTTAACTGTTGATGATTGGGTTTTACTGTGTGTGTGCGTGTGTGTGTGTGTGTGTGTGTGTGTGTGTGTGTGTGTGTGTGTGACTGCTTGCTTCTGTGTGTGTATGTGGGCTTGTCTGTCTGACAAAAGAAGACAAATCCAATGCGTCTGTTCCTTCCTTGCAAACCCAAATTAATGAGCATCATATCACACACACGCACACATGCACACACACACCAAATGAGCCAAGATGCTATTGTTGGCATAGAAACCTTTTGATGTCCATATTTGGCGGTTTAAATTAATTTATATTGTCTATTAATTTATATTTCTCCTCATTAATATTCATGAATGTGTAATATACATTTGAGATATTAGCATAAGCTGATTGAGAAGAATTTAAAATACATCTATCCATATTAATTATATGTATAATTATAGTGCTTTTAAGATAATGCACTTTTTGTCAGTTTTCACACAGACTGCGCCACACAACAATATCTATTCGTGGCAATGCGTGTCTTATGTGGGGGGTGGAGCTTCTGAGTGAAGTTTTGATCCAGTTCAGATATCAATGTCTTTCTCCAGAACCTTTGACTGCACCTGTAATATAGCTTATGCAATGATAAAAAAAAAACATATTTATAAATATAAAGCAATTGATCTTATATTTGTATATTTTAAAGGTCAAAACTTTAACAATTAAAAAAATAAAAGGCATATAGAGGAACATCAATATACTGTACATCCAATAAACTTCCAAATTCAGGCAATGTGTTACTATTATTTTTACAGGTCGAGGGAAGATCTGTCTGACCAAAATGAATGAAATTGGAGTGATATGGGTCCTTTAACTAATCTCTTATCTAACCAGGACAATTGACAGGGAAACAATTTGTCAGGCTTCGCCGGCCTCCACACTAACATTAGTGGGACACAACGCTGCCGTTGTTCAGTTGTAGCAATCCATTTGCATAACTACGCTGCTGAGAAATGCTTCAGCGGCAAAATACACAATGTATTCCATTAAGTCAAAGAAAGTTTGCACGGAAATGCGCACACGTGCACACACGAAGACGTGCGCGCACACATAGCTCTTCTCCCATGCTGTGTGTTTTTGCCTCCTACTCCTAGGTGTGTGGGATTTAGAGGCTCACGCTGTGCCTGCCTCTGCTCTCTCTCTCACCATCTCCCCACTGTCATCCTTTGTGTTGCTTTTACCAGTCCCCCCCACACACACACCTCTATTCCACCAAGCACCAAACTGCAGCAGAATGAATGTTAAGTGCACACTTTCAGCTTGCAGTGTACAGCAGACAGGGCTCGCACCCAAAACTGCACCTCCGCAGTCTCAGTGTGTTTTTACGGAACAGGGCACTTACTACGCAGGGATCGGCAATGGCACAACGCACACATTTGCTAAAAGGAGCAAACTGCGTTTCTGTTTCAAGGCCCTTCTGTATTCATCTCTCTCTCTCTCTCTCTCTCTCTCTCTCTCTCTCTCTCTCTCTCTCTCTTTTTCTCATACGGTTTTCCTCTGTCTCTCTCACTGTCTGTCTCAATGTATTGTTTATTTTTGTTTTCTGTTCAAGCTCTTTACCCTCCTTGCGTGGGTGATTCACCGTGCAGTGTGCAGTATAGCTGGCAGCCTGGCACCATTAAGCAATATCTTGAACACAGTTCCATATCATGATATAGCAACGTCAACAGCAGGCCATGTTAACTCATATAAAAGTGGTCTTGTCATGCGGTTGAGCAGGTGGAGATAATAATTCTGAGGCCTACGCATGGTGGAGCAGCTGCATTTTGCCTCAGCACCTGGATGAGTTGAGTTTCAAACAATGGAGGCACTTTGTTGGTGTGGATGTGGTTTGGGTGTTAATACATTTATATGCATGTTGTCGTTATTATGATTATGTCGTTAAGAAATTAACACTGTCAAAACTAGGGATGGCACCGATACGATACTGAGATTGGAAATCGGTATCGGTGACAATTTAACAGTTATAACCGATCTATGGGGCTTATTAAATTAAATGTACGTACACTTGTATAGGTCTACTGCCAGTGTCAAGCATCAGCAATGCCTACCCTAACCAGGCCACGCTATCAGCAGCAGGATTCTAAAATGCATCTAGGTCCTGAAATAGAGATGAAGTCTGATTGCAATTCAACTTAAACTATGCACACATCAATGCCAACATTGTAATATTTCCTTATATTCCATATAGCCCATGTTACATTATGTTTTACAGAGTTAGGAAAGGGATGTTCAAGCCTGATGGTTCCTTACACAAAACATGATTCTCTTCCTCAGTCATAGTGAGGAATGCAGTTTAATTTAACACTGGAATCTGATCGGTATTCGGTATAGGCCAATACCCAAAGTGCAGGTATCTGTATCGGTATCGGGACTGAAAAAAATGGATGTGCCATCCCTAGTCAAAACAAGGTGATTCAGTCGCCTTCCTGTTAAAACTTGTTTTTAGTGTGAATCAGTGGTCAGTGTGATTGTCAATGTGATCACTTAGGGCATTAAAGTCTCTCTCCAGTGATGTTGAATGCACGCTGTTAGCAGTGCGACCAGGGAGATAATTCTTCATTTACATGCAAATGAAACCTATGAGTAATGAGAGCTGAGGAGCGACAGAAGGAAAGTGGAGCAATGCAACACCTATATGGACAGACAGGTGCCTTGTTAAAAAGAGTGCTATGTGATCATGTTGCCTATTGTAGGAACAAAACAATGGTGGCTTTTCCCTATAACAAAATAAGAAAACATAATAATTTTCTCATTCATTCATATTCCTGGAAAAAAATACTTCTGGACCTGGTTTAGCCACCTCTGATTATCCATAATTGTAATTAATGCCTCCTTATATTCATTCATATCACAGCGCATTGTACGTTGTACACTGAATAAATAAATTTATTAATTAAAAAAAAAAAAAAAAAAACTTTTTGTGCTATAATCAAATGTGATCACTTCCTTAAGGGAGTTCACAGTAAACCATTCTGCAGGATTTGTATAAACAGGCCTGTCAGATCTACAGTGATTATATTGACCACTGGGTAAGCATTAAGATGGTTATGAATCAATAGCAGCTTTTACACTGTTGTGATTACAGATGTGAAGTTGCCGAAAGCCTTTAATTTGACATTTAGATCAATCTTTCATTACAGATAATTATCTGTACCACCTGTTGAACACAAGGTGCAGTACCTGTAATTGTGTTAAATTACACTGTGTGTGTGTGTGTGTGTGTGTGTGTGAATGCCTAATTAATGTTGTCTTTGTACTGTATGCATGTATGCCAGGTTTGACAGGCGTGCATCATTGTTTTCCCGAATGATCTGAATGTATGTATGTCACGTCTGAATATCTTCCTTTATCCTGAGTTTTGCTTCTTTACGTCCCGTATTTAGGCCAATTTGTCTCTCCTATCATATCGTTTATGCTCTCTCATGCTGTTGAATGAATGTGTCTTCAATATTGTGGACACTTGTTCAGTCTATCAGCCTCTCTCTCTCTCTCTCTCTCAGCCTTTCTCTCTGACCTGTTTTGCATTTCATTACTCTTGTTCAGTCCATCGACCCCTTTCTCTTTGTTCTCTCTCTCGTTCCTCTTTGTTCTTTTCCTCATTCTGTCTCTTCCTTTCTTTCTTCTCTCTTTCTTCTCTCTTTCACTTGATCTCACCCCTTTCCTCTGTCATTACTCCCCATTAGTCATTTGGCAGTTTAGATGCGTAGGCTGATGTTTGTTGTTATTTGCATAGTGCAATAAAGCCACACAGGAAGATTGTATTTACATAGAAATACTCATGTGTCTAGCATGAGAAAGATTCATGTCAAAAGTTTTTAAGGCTTCATTTTGTGGCGGCGAACTTAGTCCCCAGCCATGTAAAGTTTTTATTATTATTTATTTATTAAAAGCATGTACAGTACAGTATGAAGCTGAGAGTTTCTGTAATCACCCTCACAATGGTTTAAGGTGTTCTATGTAGTTGGACCCAGCCAGCAGCTCAATTATTTCTGGCCTCTCACCGCTTCATTAGAAATCGTTCTTTGGCACCTTCCTTAACCATGGCTCATGTTTCCTACAGAACCTTTTCTCTACTCTTCCCATGTGGTTACAGCAAGGATATATGAAAGGGCTCCCATGTCGTGAAGATAGAGGTTGAACGTTGCTATTTATCTGAAGGGGAGGTTAGGGGTCCAAATCGACTGGTCCACTACAAACATCAATTGATGTGCATTGCCATCTAGCATCAGGGGAGTGCTTCCTTTGAAAGCAAGGAACGGTGGTCCACCACCCAAACTGTTTCCCATGTTGCCTCTGTGTTAGACTGATGCCTGAGTAAATCTTAATGCTTGAAAATCCACAGAAAATTGTCTTTTCTCACCTTAAATGAGCGACTGGGTTCCATCATTGGTATACTCAACCTACAGTACATACGTGTTTGGACATTATCTGTTGTGTGTGCTGCAGCTTCACACCGCGTTACAAAAGTTGCTGTTATGGGGAGCTGCTGGTCAGAACATTGTGTACTGGCTCCAACTAAGAAGTGTCTGAGGAGTTAAAACGGTAGTTTTATCGGTCAGTGTCGCACGTGTACTGTTTCATGGAGGTAATCAGGTTACACAACAGAAGAAAATACACAGGAAACAGGAAAGAAAGAAAGAATTGCAACGTCTTCTCGCTCCATGGGCCGAGATAGACATTGAGGTCCACTCATCACCTTGACACATTGGAGAAGGTTCCTGACAAACGCTTTATTTAATTAGTCATTTATGTACGTGAGTTATGACGCAGCCAACAGACGATGACACGTACACACCTGCAGCTAACACACACAGCTCCAGAGCAGCAGGTGAGACTAGGTTACATCATGCCTGCTAAACTATGTCAGTAGAAGATGAGAGAGAGAGAGAGAGAGAGAGAGAAACAATAGTATGAAAATAAGGAAAGGATGAAGTAGAAGGATGGAGTACATGGAGGAGGAAGAGAGCGAGGAAGGAGAGGAAGAGAACAGCAAAAAAGTGAGAAGGGATTGCGCATGAGGAAACCGCTCATTAGTTTAAATCTTGGCAACAGGTGGCTTATGGAGTTTTAATGAAAAGCCATCCGCCTAGTGTCCCCCCCACCCAGACAGGCATGACTCGGTTCATAAATCAAACATACCCCAGGAGCTTTCATGCCTGGTTCTTGCCACCGCGGGGTGCCCTATGTGTGAGTTGGTTTAATACACCATGGGACCCTAGGGACAATTGATTACATGCAGGTCCTTGATGAGTGGTCGCATCTGAACTCAGACCTTAGGAAGACATCCTGTTACCTTGACTTGTCCTCTTTAATTTTCCCATGAGCCCTTCTGTTTAGGATGTTCTTCCTCCGCTTCCTCTCCTCACATTCAAACTAATTTGAGTCTTTCTACAATGTTTGCTATCATCTTGTCAACGTGGTTGCTGCGGCCCTGGCTGGTGTAATGCGCCCTCACAGGAAATTGAAGAACACATGTATCTTTGGGGGGG
>JAODUK010041033.1:0-20759 GCA_027564635.1 Typhlichthys eigenmanni
TACTAGATGCCCGTACCACCTCAACTGGCTCCTTTCGACGCGAAGGAGCAGCGGCTCTACTCCGAGTTCCTCACGGAGCTTCTCACCCTATTTCTAAGGGAGACGCCAGCCACCCTCCTGAGAAAACCCATTTTGGCCGCTTGTACCCGTCATTTCTGAACATCGAGGAATATTCAATCGTTTAATGAGCGAGAATGGGGCATCTCAGTCAATAATGACTCATGACGTTTTTTGGACTGGAATGAGTCTCACCTTGAGAACACACAGTCCTTTGTACGTCTTGTTTTCATTGACTTTCTTCTGCTTTTAATTGTTTCCAGCCTCACATTTTAGCTGATAGACTTCAGCATACAACATTGATCCCAGAGTGATTGGTTGGCTGGTAGATGTTTTAACAGTTATGTCCCAGCGGGTGAGGGGTAATGCTGCTATCAGAGGCTGTGAGAGGCATGTCCTCTCACCTCTTTTATTTGTCTTACTGTATATACCAATGCGTGCCAAAGCCAACATGTACGTCGTCATACCATTACGTTTGCAGACGATCCTGACCATGGCCCTATCATTGATGGTTTGACTAGCTGGTGCAAAGCCTCATATTTATCCATTAATGAGGAAAAACCTGAAAGATGGCAATACATTTTATGAAAAATAATATTTTCAGCTCTCCTGTCCTTATCAATGATCAGGGAGTGGAGTATGTTCATTCATATACATATTTGGGGACAGTCCTGAACAAAAAACTGACGTTTGGGTCTCATGTCGACATGGCGTTAACTAGCGCTTGTATTTCCAGCGTAAGCTCTGTTATTTCAACGTTGACGTGACTCTAATGCGAATGTTTTATGGTTGTTTTATTGAATCAATTTTTATATTTACCTTTGTAAGTTGGTTTGGTTTACTGAACCAAAAAGATGAAAATCTACTTCAAGGGATTGTGAAAGTGTGTGGAAAATTGCTGGCATTACTTTTGCGTATCTGTCCTACTTATTTATAGGGAGAGTTTTGAAAAAGGCAGAGTTCATTTTAGCAGACCATAATCATCCCTTTGTCACAGACATTTCAGTTGCTCCCATCAGGCTGTAGCTATAGCCTTCCCAGATGTAGGACTAATAGGGTAAAAAAACGAATTTGTCACTGCTGCTATATGGTCACTTAATGGTTCAATTTCTCTATATTATTATAGCTGTGTTGTTGTTGATGATGGTTGTATGTGTTTGTTGCTGACTGAAAAAAAAACTCAAATCTGCCATCTCTCTTACCAGCCTTTCAAAACAACAGTGATCATATTTAGCTAAATAAAGCGTGTAAGAGTAATATAAGCTTATCTGATAGGATTGCCTTATTTTAAATAGGTGTGAGAGAAAACAAATCATTTCTAAACCGATCCCTCACTAACGACTATTACTTTGTGTCTCCATATCCATTTCTGCAGATCTTACAGGTTAATCTAGTGATGTCCATCCTGCTCTATGTGATGGTCCTCGCGTACCTCTATGGTATCCAGGCAACCAACATGGACAGTAGTCACCAGGGGCAACAGCAGAGCCAACAGCAGCCCAGTCCAGATCCCCTAAACACCCTCATTATCCAGCTGCTACAAGCTGACCTCACCCGAGGAAGGACCAGGCTCAACCAGGGCCAACAGGACCCGACCCGAGACGGCAACACCCGTGAAGCGCTGCCGACTCTGGGCTTGCAGATGGAGAACGTCCCCTTGGAGGAGGTAACGGGTCAGGGCAGCAGTACGCTCTACCAGCCTGTTACTATGCTGAACTCGGACCTCCTCCGACAGCACAAGCGCTACAACTCTCCGCGGGTGTTGCTGAGCGACCGCCTGCCCCTCCAGCCCCCGCCGCTGTACCTCATGGACGACTATGCGGCCGGGGGTCCGGAGAGCGGGTCGGCAATAAACAAGACCAGGAAGAAGCGCTACGCCGAGCACCGCAGCTACCGCGGAGAGTACTCCGTGTGCGACAGCGAGAGCCAATGGGTGACGGATAAAACCCAAGCAGTGGACATTCACGGGAGGCCCGTTACGGTCCTGGGCCAAATCAGAACCAGCGTCACGCAGGAGGTTAAACAGTACTTTTTCGAGACGCGTTGTCGCTCCGCTAAGCCCGTCAAAGGCGGGTGCAGGGGCATCGACGACAAACACTGGAACTCGCAGTGCAAGACGTCGCAGACATACGTGCGCGCCCTCACTCAGGACCGAAACGCCGTGGGCTGGCGATGGATACGCATAGATACTTCCTGCGTCTGCGCGTTGTCCAGGAAACACCGCCGGACGTGAGCAGACCCCCCCACTCAGATCCCTCACTGGGATTTTCCTGTTTGGAATTCTACTTCCTGTGTAGGATTTTATTCGCTGGCAGCAGGGCCCACGTACCACGACTGTACCAGGACCTCGTACCAGGACGGTGGCACCATGTCACATGAAACGCCGGTTGAAGAGATTAAACTTGGGCACAATAGACTTGCATTTATTGCTGTTACAGATTGGAGCATGTTCCATTCCAAAAAAGAAAATACTTTTTGAGGAGGGTAATGTGAGTCAGGAGAGTCCCTTGAGGACCTGTACATATAAATATATAAATTATTTAAATTATACGAAACGCATGTACTTTACATGTTTATATCTATATATATTATGTATGAATATATTTGTGTTATTTATTGACAGAACTTTTGAACTAATTCCGAGATGTAATGACGGGCTTCTGAGGTGCTTCACATGAACGTTGTACATGTGCCTTGACCAAATAAGGGAGAGATGGACAGGGTACTATACACAGGCCAACAGCAGTCGATGTACTAGACGCTATCCTAAAAGCGAGTTCCCACTCATTACAGGCATCTGTTGCCCTAAATGTTTCTCCTGTATGTTCCTAGGGTTAGATTTTACAAAGATGTCCCATATACTCTATGTGTAGCCCTGCAGCATATGTAATCTGATCGACAGCAAGAACAGTTTATCACAGCACCACTTAACATCACATACAGTACATCCACAATGGCATTTTAGGATTCATGCCCTGTGCTTAATCCTAACTCTACGGTAATTGGATATAAATGTACTAAATATTGTATGTCAGTTATTGCCACTAAGACGAGTGTCTTATTATAGTCTATTTAGTAAGAAGCCTTGTACATGCAAGATGTAAAATATCACTATAATTTTCTGCTGGCACAACATGCCATGCTTATTTTTTTAAGAATGGCAAGCTTTTTTTGTGCACAGAAAAGCAGATGAATACAGAAATACAGTTCATTTACTTGGTATATGCTGTGGTATGTGTTTTATTTAGGCACTGCTAGGCACTGCTTGAATCAATGGTTCCAAAACAGATTTCCTTGGACCCCCAATGATGTTCATAAGAGGGCTACAGTGAGACACATGAAAATAAGAATACCTTGATGTTCATGGATACCATTCACCGGGAGCTCATACAAGAAGAGCATGTTTGGAAAATGTAATTTCCAAAGGTTTCATATCTTTCATGATCTCCCCTGAATACTTCTCATGGCCTTCTCACTGGTGTAACAAAACACTTATTTAGAGAGGCTCCTCAGGCTCAGGCACATCTTGGGGGTCATTGATATTAAAAAGAACTCGGCTTAGGAAGCTAATGTCTCTTCCACCAATATTATGTTGGCCACTGGGTCACACACTGTAGTAGTCTGTTTACCATATACAATGAATGCTGTGGGGGGACAGGTTTTAACTTTAATTATTAATTGTATAACGACATGAATAGGAAATCTCATATTTGGTGAACTGCTGCTGCAACGGTTTATCCATCAAGGCATTGATAGTGGCTTGCAATCTAGTAGAGAAAGTTTAGATGCTAGTGTAGTGGTTATCTTGCCCCAAGCTCAGCACAAACTAACGTACAAGAATTGGTTTGGGGGGAATGTACTTTTATGTCAGTATTGTGCAGGCCTCTCTGATGCTGAAGTGAAATGGAACATTCTTTTGAGGAAAGCATTAGTGAGGTGAACTGTAGCAAAAAAAGATGAGATTACTGAAAACAAAACAACAGAAACAAAATCTGAATTAAATTGAACATCCAAATCCTAAAATGCCTAGTGAGACAAAAAGACGCCAGCAGTAACACAGTTCTCACAGATAGTGATCGTTCATTATCCAGGTAGGTTGTAGTTCACAGATAGGTCATAAAGATTTGTTGCATGTGAACATACTGTAAAGGCAATATAAAAATATCTAGATGGAGTGTCCAATCATCACACCATGCAACATACATGCATTACTCATACAGTATAATCCTTTTGAGGGCCACATGGATTGGGTTTGGAAATAAAATGGGAAGATCACACAAGAGAATTCTACTCCTACTTGTTGCATATTAGCCTTGATGTCTGTTTTGTGTGGCTTGAAGGAAATTATAGTTTCAGAAGCTTACCCACACAAACACGAAGACTCTCTGTGTAGCCGCCGTTTGGTTGTTATTTAATTGAACATCACAACTAAAGCCTTGAGCTCATGAACTAAGATCTTCCATCCTCAAAGCTTTAAAGTATTACAAAATATAACAACTGCAGATGCAGAGGCCTAACAGATGGTCAGGAGGGGTGTTTGATGTACTGTATGCTGCTAAGCTTGGTAAAAGAAGAACAAGCCATCTCTATAGAGTAGTAAATCTAATTTAAGACCATGCACAGTACATGTAGCTGGAATGTGAGAGCCTAATCTCTCTTACTCAGAGGGGCTTACTTGTCAGTTTTCAGATCTGCTGTACAATGGTGACACTGTGATAGCTTAATGTAGACCTACTGTATATCTCAACACGTTTATGGAAGTTCTAGCCAGTCCTAAACGTGCACATACTGTATATAATCAACGTGGACACACTAATGTAGGCTATAAGAATGTCAACAAGTCAACAGTGTGAATCAAGCATTTGAATGTGTTGAGGTGAGATAGCAATAAACATTATTCTTAACTAATATTCCGTTTGAATGGTTGACCATATGAGAAAGTCAAGATTATTATTTTAGGAAATCAGATTTTTCATGTTTGACATTCTTGAAATGGGGAATCTGAATTTAGGAGGCCTTTATGGATGCCTTTATTGATGCCTAATGGAGCTCTTTCTTTATTTGTATACATCCTTGACCATGTTGTGCGTGTCAATCGGTGTGGGAGAGATGTTTTGAGCAATGGGATTCGAAGGTTATACTGTAGGTCAGGGCTATTCAATTCCAGTCCTGGACGGCCGCTTCCTTGCATGTTTTAGATGTCTCCCTGCTCCAACACACCTGATTCTAATGAATGAGTCGTTAGAAGCCTGATAACGAGCCAGTCATTAGTATCAGGTGTGTTGGAGCAGGGAGAGATCTAAAACATGCAGGGCTGCGGCCCTCTTGATCTGGAATTGAATATCCCTGCTGTAGGTCAACATTTCTTAGAAAAGTGGTCAAAATCTGGACAAGTTAAAACATGGGCTGGGAAGAGTCAATAATAAAAACACTGTTTCAATATACCCGGCATAAATAAAAATCTGGTTATTACAGGCTAACCGTGTTTTGCCATAAGGGGAATAATATCCAGCAATCATTTTTAATGTTAGGTATTACTTGAAAGAAATTACAAAATTGTCTTCAATCATAATACAAATGTAATAAGCAAAGTATTTATGGGTTTACTTGGTCATTTAGACTAATTCATTTGCAATACTATACATTTAATCAATACGATGAGATGTAAAAATGTTAACAAATGAATGCTGCAGGATTTTTAAAAATCTGATGCTGTTTTTGGAACTAATTCAGATTAACTTTACAAAACGTGTTCCTCTCTTGTCAACCCTCAGGTATGAAGATATGAATATTAGGCAAGGAATTTTGACTTAAGTCCAAAAAAAAAGAAAAAAGACTTTAATATACCAACCAATTAATGCATTTAGGAATACGGTTAATCAATTCAAGAAACAATTAATGAATGAAAATAAGTTTGCAACTAACTTACTGTATACCCTGAAACGCCACAACTACATACTGTATGTATGACTTTAATCGTATTTACCTGTACTAGCCATACTCACAGGCATACTTGCTGGTCCCTAAATAGCAGTGGAAAAACAGAATGGGTGCCAAAGGCTTTACCAAGGAGAACACCCTCAAAGCCTTAAGGGATTCTTGAGCTACATTCAGTGTTGACTCTGGCATGGGTTGAAAGAACCTGTTCAGATATACAGAGAGGAGTTTAATAGAGTGACAGAAGGAACGCTTGTGTAATTGTGAAAGGATAATCCCATATAGGCATGCAAACGTAAATGCATAGTACACACACACACACACACACACACACACACACACACATGCACATGCACATCGTGGAATTTAAAAGAGGAAATGAAAAGGTGATGTATTACAGAGAGATGATTGACAAGTGAAAGAGATCTGTGCTTTTCACATATGGAGTTAAACAAACAGTGACCACCCACTGTGTGTGAGTGCCGTAAAAACAAAAAAGTGATAGCGATAGAACCACAAATCATTTCTTAGACCACATTAAAGCTACTGTATAAGGCCGCGTTCCGACATACTGTCACTTCTTTTTGAAAGCTGTCGGCTTCTTTTTTACATTATAACCGTATTTTTAGACGCGCCATGGGCGCTTAATATAAAAGCTTCCACGGGTGCTTTCTTCAGTATCTCTGGGCTTTTTTTCACTTGAGAAAAGTTCAAATTCTCAGAAGAAAACGCCATACGTACTCAGCTTTTTTGACAGTTGACCAATCACAAGTGCGTAGTGAGACCTGGTGTTTCCCATAACAACCGTAACAACTGTTTCAGCTGCTTTTATTTCTACATAAAAAATGCCCAGGGCAGCGCTTTTCTCTAATAATCAGCCTTTGTTCTGCTTCTCTGCTCTGACAAACATCATTCAAAGAGACTGCCAGTCATGTTGTGACCACTCTTCCTAGGAAAACCCCATGACATGCACAGAACATATATAATTAAGATATTGGAATGAACATTAGATATTTCAAATAACTGGTTATGCCAGTTGACATAACAACTAACAAAACACAAATATTTTTGAAAAAGCCTTGTAAAAATTAAGAACGTTCACTGCTATTGCATAAATAATAGTATTTTTAACACACTCCTCAAAGACATTAATCCCCAGAACCATTTATATGGTGAAACCCAGCTGAATGAAAGGGCATATGATTCTATCAGGAGTATGTACAGTATAGGGATATGTAGTCTACTGTACTGTTGGATCAATGCCTTGTCTTTGTGACATGGAAAATGACTATCACACATCGAAGAAAGAATAAAGAGCTGCTACCCTTAAAGACTGTTATATACAGGACAGTATACTCTATATGTTTAATAATAGGAACAGTGAAACTCAATCAAGGTGTGAATCACATTTCAACCGCATTCCAAGCAGGATATATCACAACTGTGTAACATAAGAGAGGCACCGAGTGTTTGATTTGACCCCAGGATGTGATTGGCGCTTTCACGTAGCAGTTCACCAAGTTCAGCAGATCGCTCCTTCAGCCTTTGTTTGGGTTCGCACATATCCTTACAAACTTGAAAAGCAAAAGAATGTGCCAAAAGTATCACATTTTACAGAGAAATGTCAAAGGGGTCTTTGTGTATCCTTTCTTTTTTTACTTACATCTCTTCTAACTCTTCCTTTCATTCATCCCCTACTTTACCCAGGGGGATGAAGAATGCAAGGGAAAATGACAACACTCATGAGATAGGCCTACATATCACACATTTTCTTTATGGACACAAGCAGCTGGAGCCAAGCCCAGCGCTTATGTAGACTTTCTAGGTTATGCAGGGTCACAGGCGCACACACACACACACACACACACACACACACACACACCTGGGGTTTAGAGTCACTAGCCTACATTTCTTTGGATGAGGCCTCTTCCAAACAAAAGCCATCGTGCATGAACTTCTTAAACAATCCTCCTTTGAACGCCACACCGCCAACAAAGACATGACAAGTGATGTTTGTTGGCCAGATGTTGCTAAGTGAATGTAGCCCTTTATTTCAACAGATAAGTGTGTTCACATTGGTGTACTCTATATCACAACCAGTCCAGGGTGATGTTATAGCTGGAAATGCTTTTGAACATTTGCCTTGCACCGACAATAGAGGTGGACAGGATTTAGGGGCCAATCCAAATAGTTACATTACGTCACTTAAGTGAAAAGTCAACTTTAAATTGTAATTCTGGCCAAACTCTGACCAAACGTGTAGTCTTTGCATGTAATTTTAAGTGTTTTTAAAAAAATTCTGATTTTGTATTCTAGCTCCGTTAGAATGAGAATTATGAATATGGAGCAAGCTACAGTAAATCCCCTCTCTGACTGCATCCAATCTTGCCAATGTTTACACCACCTCTAACCAGACATGTCCTTGTGTTAGTGTCATCCAAACAATCAAATGAACACTACAATCAATGCTCTCCTCAGCAGACAACCACATTTATGTTCATGTGAAAAATCACTAAATAAATACTGTTTTATAAAAAAACTGCTTACTTATTATTATTATTATATTCTGTATGACTAACTATTGTTCATTGTTTGATTTGTATCTGTAGACATTATATTTTATTATGATATGATATCTGAGTATAATATATCTGTAGAGCCATCGTAGAATTTTCACGCTTTTGTTGAAGTATTGGTGTTGGCTACAGAAATATGAGATAAATACTGTATATAAAGATAAATAAAACAAAATTAGCTATTCATACCAACAGTGCCTTTCACTGCCACTTTCCCCTCCATCCTATGGGTCCACCACTGTCATATGGGTGGCAAACACCATGTTCAAACATAAGGATGCTCATAAGTGTACGTGGTACCAGAGCACTCTAGGCCGAAGGCGGATGATCGATTTTGTGATCGTATCATCTGATCTAAGGCCGCATATTTTGAACTCTCGAATGAAGAGAGGGGCAGAGCTGGCTACTGACCACCATCTGGTGGTGAGGTCAGTAGCCAGAAGACCAACGGGTGGGGGAAGTCTCTGGACAGACCTGGTAAGCCCAAACGGGTGGTGCGGGTGAACTGGGAACGTCTGGAGGAGGCCCCTATCTGTGAGATCTTCAACTCACACCTCCGGTGGAGGTTCTCTGGCATCCCAGTGGAGATTGCAGACTTTGAACCTGAATGGGAAATGTTCAAAGCTTCCATTGCTTAAGCTGTGGCAGAGAGCTGTGGTCTCAAGGTCTTAGGTGCCTCAAGGAGCGGTAACCCTCGAACACTGTGGTGGACACCGATGGTCAGGGAAGCTGTCCGACTGAAGAAGCAGGCCTTCCATTATTTGTTGTCTCGGAAGACTCCGGGGGCGGTTGCAAGGTACCGACAGGCCCGAAGGGCTGCAGCATCTGCTGTAGCAAAAGCAAAGCAGCAGGTGTGGGAGAGCTTTGGAGAAGCCATGGAGAAAGGCTTTCGGTCAGCACCAAAGTGTTTCTGGAAAAACGCCACCTCAGGAGAGGGAAGCAAGGAACCATCCAAGCTGTGTACAGCAAGGATGGGATGCTGTTGACCTCAACTGAGGAGGTAATTGAGGGGTGGAAGGAACATTTTGAGGAACTCCTGAATCCGACTGACACACTCACTTTGATAGAGACAGAGCTGGAGGCTGATGGGGGATCATCATCAATTTCCCTGGGGGAGGTCACTGAGGTATAGTCAAACAACTCCACAGTGGCAAAGCCCTGGGGGTTGATGAGATTTGTCCAGAAATGCTAAAAGCTTTGGATGTGTAGGGGACGTCTTGGATGACACTGGCTCAGTAGGCTTTAGTATAGTGCATACAGTATTAAAGTCCAAGAACCACTGTTTTAGTATGTAGTATGAAACTTTGGGGGGAAACAGCCTTTGTCCATAGACTACAAATAATTCACATTTGACCTATTACCTTTTTGTATTACTGTGGGCTAGTACTGATAAAATCATATCTGTGGAATATCTGGAAAACCCCAAGTTTTTTTTCTGTAATGTTATACATTAGTCCCTTTTCTATGACAGAAAAGTGTACCATGTCAAGCAGTGGAAGGAAACGTTAGCTCTTTTCTTCAACAGAGGGGCTCTCCACACAACACCAGTGCTCCCATAACTCTCTGACATAATGTTATTTTAGTTCCTTATTTTCAAGTGGTGTCATAACCCGGTAAGTCTAAACTAGAGCTTGTGTAATTCTCTTATAACTAGTGATCTGTTTATTCCAAGTATTGTATAGCCAAGATCATGTCCAGTCTCTACAACTGATGGATTACCTCCAAAAATAAAGATCCTCGTTAACTTCATTGTAGTGCTTGCTGGAGTGCTGTCATTAATCGCTGTACTTACAGTAGCTAACAACAAGCTATAGCTAAACCATGAGATCTTTCTTTAAACAAAACAGTGTTCTAGTTCAGATCAGATTCAACAACTTTTTCTGGCGGTTATTTTTACCCTCCTGGGAAATTAGGTTAATGCTTTGCTCGTACATGGATACAGTAAAGTTTAAAAGCATCTAAATTGTAACTGTGCTATTATTACGCAAACCATAGAAGGTAATGTGAACACCAAAATTGTTCACTGTCATTTACTGAAGTTGTGTTCACAGGCAAATGTAAGTATATTCAAGACACACACACACACACACACGCACACACGCACACACACGCACACACACACACACGTACACACACACACGCACGCACACACACACACGCACACACACACACACAGCACAAATCTTGCAACATGCAACACAGATGTACACAGACATACAATATCGACAAACACCCCTAAAAACACAAGCATGGTTTCAGACATGGCCCTTGGAGATCGTGATCAGGTCACTATATTGTACCAATACCATGTCATACCACTGTACCACCTGTGACACTTACGCACACACACTGACACACGCAAGCACGCACACGCGCGCAAACACACACACACACACACACACACACACACACACATATGCATACATCACACCCAGGCACAAAAGCCAAAGGCCGAAGTAGGAACCCCCACACAAGTATCACCTACATTATAAAACCCACCCTCCCTGCTCCTCTCACATACAGTAAAGCCCTTGAAATAGTGTTAAGCCTCTTGCAGGGCAAGCCTTATAGCTGAGGGACCAGGCATTAACAGCACCGGGCCTGCTAAGAGGTCACAGCCCACATGCCACACTGACACCAGGCACTTTATGACACGTGACATGAAAGTGAATGGCTAGTTTATACACATGGAGGAGCTAGATGGATTGAGTGGAATCAGTGATAGTCTTGTCAAGCCAGCCTTTACTTTAAAGTATGGGAAACAACGCTGGCTAACTACGTCAATCTCCGCCTTCTTGACAGGAGCGGTATTTTGATTGACATGCACGACAACCAACTACGTAACTCGATGACCAAGTCGGACGTTAAACTTATACATAGGAATTCAATGGGAAATTTACAGTTTTTCTTGATTGCTTTGATGCAGCAGTCAACTCTAACTCCACATTCTCAAAACAGTTAACACACAGGCCGAAACAGTGGCACTCATGGTCAAAATTACACATTTTGTTTGCAAAAGGCTCTAACCGTGCCAAAACATTTAAAATATGCAACAAAAGCTAATTTTGCCTTCAAACAACACAAATGGCAAACAAGTGTATGAGCTCTTCCAATCAACCATTACACAGTGGACAACACAATACAAGATACAACACACATTGCTTGTCATTGTAGCCTATTACTGTACGTAGCTTTTATGCCAGTGCCAATTGATGTCAAATTTGCCTTCTTGTAAATATTTGGATCCAGAATCAGAAATGCTTTGATGCAAATGTTATTGATTCCATTGATTCTTTTTTCAAACCGTGGCTGAAAACTGAAATACTGTTATTATTACACAAAATACATGTAAACCATAATAACATCTATTAGAGTATAAGAAATTAAGAAAATATAACCAAAATATATTACAGTAAAGTATAAAAATCTAGAGTATAAGAAATAGACACTATTGCTACTCAGTCTCTTATGATTACTAATTGAAGATTTGTGTGAAGGAGTGTAAAACAGGTGCTTCAGTGATTTCATACTGATGTAGGTAGTTTCTCATAGCTAGGAACAGATGGTTTCTGTTTGGTTACCATAGCTAATACAACGGAGTTTGGACTGCTTCAATGACATCCGTGTTAACTGTTCTGCAAAAGGGTGGGAAAATGTGTCAATCCAATGAGAAAGGGTTAACACATTTGCAAGAGGTGTTTGCTCCGCTGAGACAGAGATGATGAAAACCGAGTGGATCCCAGTTTCTTTAAGCAGGTCAAAGCAATCAAGAAAAACTGTAAATATGTAAAGAAGATTACGGCTTAAAAGAAACGGAAAGACTTTGAAAAACAAAGCATTGTACTAGCATCAGTGCGTTTACTTATACATATTTGTGAGAGACAATATAGCAGCCAATGAAAATATATTGCCCCACTTTCTGATGATGCTGTGGAGCTTACAGGGGTCAGTATGTACTGTATCTTTGACTGTATCAGATGTTTAGCATGAGTTGCTTATGTGACATAGTGCTAATGGACGGAAGAGGCTGAGACTAGGTCAGTGATAACAAGAAAGTTGTTTAAAATGTAATACAGTAAAAGGTAAGTGTATAATGTAACTAATTTATATTTTTGCATTTGGATGCATACCACTGTCTCTATGCAACAGCATCACAAATGTATGTATTTATGTATGGGGATGTTTTACTGGGTCACACCAGTTTAATCAGTTTCATTATACATTTAAATTTAATAAATTGAAAGTCATTACAATTATGTGTTGTATTGGAGTCTAAAAAGGAAAATGCATCTCTATGAAAATGTTGAAAAATTTGAATGTAAATGTAATGTATTCCCTAAATGTAATAATACAACGAACAATTTACAACATTGTAAATAAATAAATAAGTAAGTGAAATACAGTAATTGCACCTGATGAAAGTTGTTTATGAAAGGCAGTATTAAGTCTTAATGTACATCTATTGATGCAATCATTCTTTACAGGAGAACATTGAAGGTCTGTGACGTCATTGGACTCAACAAGTCATGTGATGTTACCGTATGGTTCTTATGAATATTTGAGAGGTTACAAGTCATGGGGCCATAGCACAGCATTAGTTATCTGGGTGTTGTGGAGACTGCAGTAATCTAAAGTGATCTTCTGTAAGAGGTCAATGTGTGCATGCGAACACAAGTTCTTATATTGTGCAGCACTTTATTTTGTGGTTTTCATGCTGATTTCCAGTTCATTGTTTTGGTTGTGGCAGTTGAGAGATGTGAATGCCTGAAACTTCAAGATCTGTGATGTCTGGGTTCAATTATATGTATACTGTAGAAAGGAACTGCAAACAGTTGTTTATCAAACTCACACTCAGGGGCGCCGCCAGGAAATTTGGGCCCCATGACAAAAAAATCTAATTGGGCCCCCTCTGCGCAGCTGACCTAACTGTTCCATCAAAAGCTTTACATAACTCTAATTAAAGGCTTGCAACTGTCTTGCTTCTTGTAGTTTAGTAATTTTTACTAGCACAATATTTACTGCTGGTGATTTGCATATGTAAGTCTGCATACAGTATGCAGTTCACTATTTGATGCAAGATTTAAAGCCACCATAACAAAACTTCCTTAATGTTTCACAGTCTCAATGTATTTTTATTTATTTACTTCTGTCTTCTTCCACCATGCATCTCTCATCCTCATCATCACTGTAACTTTCTTTCCCTTCTTCCTTTGCTTCTACACTTCTTCCTCCTTCTACCTGAGAGGGCCCTGGCTCTGTAGGATGTACACAATGCATGTGCTATATACATATATACTGTGATATATAATGTATATATATAAAAAAATGCAATATACCGTTAAATGACATATCTTTAGTACAATAACTGTAAGTGTGAGTCACACTTACAGTTATTGTACTAAAGATGCGCACATCATTGTTCCATGCATCAACATTCACCGTGATTCTTATTACTGTAAGTTCTCATACAAATATTTGTATACGTTTTAATAGCCTGTAAAAGCAAAGGACCAGCTTGCTTTACAGGTTACTAATTATAATGGGTCAATATTATAACATCAAATTGAATATTACAATGCAGATATTAAAAGTCACAAACAACTTTCCCCTCAAAGCAATGTTTTTTATGTTAGTTCAGCTGTACAACCTCTTTAGTGTTAGGGTTAGTTTAGTATTTCAATGCATTTATCATTGGATTACTGCTGCTAATTCTTCTAAAGTCTATTTTCTCACAAACCTGTACATCAGTTTGACATTTTGTAGACTGTTATTTTAGCCCTCTAATGGCAAAATGTTTTAAATTCTGGCAGACACCATGTTTCACATAATAGTATGACCAGTCAGCAACCCACTTTGCCAGTGTATACACAAACATGCAAGGATGGAAGATATGGATAAGACATTAAGACTGTTGAATGATGTAATGAAAGAAAACCTTTAGTATGAAGCATTCATTACATTCTTTCCATTAAACTCTGGTCTTACTTCTCCTGACACACACACACACACACGCACACGCACGCACACACACACACACACACACACACACACACCTCTAGCCTAGCCCTGTGTGTGTCATGCATTATCGCATTCACACTCCTATCTGATTTTCTCGACCACGTTGGTCAGTTACCTCACCTCTGCCCTCAATTCAGAACTTCTCATCTGTTATTAATAAAACTTATTTACTGTGGAAATAAGCGTAGCTGAGTGTGGACAGAAGACCAGCTGACACGCTGAGTTAGAAGATGCTATAGCTTAAATAAATCATAAATCACAACCACACCCTGTCAATGGTGTAGGCTACTAGCTGTCTAAATCCCTTATTACCACTGAATTACAGGGCTATGATGTTACAGTATCAACAGCATGCATGGTGTGTATGGTGCTCATACACCATACATTGAGTATTCATCCGTAACACTGGTACACTTGTATGGCTGTCCAGTTCTACACATAAGCCATGACTTGCATCTGACCATGTGTGGGGTTGAGCTATGTCAAGCTACAGAACCGTACAGTATGTGTGAAGGAAGGTTGTTAGCATAGGCTATATAACTTCATTTTCTATAATAAAATTGTACAAACCACTGTCCCATAGCCTCATGTTGATATTTTCGGACCAAAATCCATCATGCATTATTGTCGTATTGTCATTTTATTGGTAAGACTGTGACACTTCTGTCACCATGCCGATGAAATAGCTAGCATGCCGCATATCGTCACGCTATATCATCGCTTATAGCTCTAGCCTATCTGTTGGAAGGACACAAGGACATAAACACAGGCCGGATCAGACAGAAGGCATAATTACAAGGGAACAATCTAACTGATATCCAGGGGTGGCTCATAGGCAACGAAATTGGCACTGGATACATAATCTGCAGGTACATGTTTGTCCATAACTTTGAGCTGTAACTGAATATATGAGAAAAATACACTTGTAATTGTATATAATTAATTTGTTTTGTAAATGACACTGTGTTGACTTACATCCAATGCTGTTGTAGCCTGTTCATATAGGATGGCTCATGTGGAGAAATTCCAAGGAATTCCCATGTCCAAGGTACTGCAAACAGTTACATACTACACATTTGCAGTCAATTAATTATTTAAAGCGATGCTGAACTATTGCTAATTTGGCTGTTGGTTCATTACCTCATACACTGGTATTTAGCTAAAATCCATTGCTTAGCATTTATATTCTATACTGACCTCCTTTGCTTCTCAAAGATGTGTCTGCATTGCTGAATGATGTTATCTGGTGTCCATTCTGATGTTTAACTTAAGATATGTTTACATTTTGGGTAAAAAAAACAAAACAAATTGGAGTAACTTACTGTATAGTATGTAATTTACAGTATACTACAAATAGAGATGTAACTTATCTTTGTAGACCATTTAGAAGTATGTTTAAAGATATGGTTAATGGTTATGATGACCATCTCCTTTAGGTTAAATAGTATGGGTTCAAATGATAATATTGTATGAATTGGAAAGACATGGCACATGAAAATACATAGATGGAAGCCTTGCATCTCCCTCCATTGTTAATGCAGACATATTTAAAGCCTGCCTCCACCCCCACATTTGTTTTGTGTGGCTGGTCAGACCTCTTCTCAGAGCTGTGTGGGCGTATACGCGCCCGGCATGATTGACATCAGTATAACTCTCCTATGTCAATTGTACTGCAGCGTTTAGAGCATAACCTGGTTTATACCTGGGTGGGTGCATGAGGGTATGACATCAACTGTATCTCCCTCCTATTCTAGTCAATGAGGGGGATCTGCAAAGAGGAAGACTACACTTTTCTGGAAACGACAGACAACATAAGGGAAAGGGGAGGTGAAGTATCACCACAGGTGATTAGAAGAACATACCCCAGATCTGTAAATCACAAAATAACACAAGAACAAATGCAATGGGGAAAAAAACACACAGAAGACCAAACTAAGTATATTCTATGAAACTTTGACTTTACTTGGAGTTAAACCCTTAATATATGTTGAATAACAGAAGCAGAATTACAGACATTGACATTATTATGTGAATGTACATCCTAATTTGCCAAATAACTGTAAATAATAATAATAACAACATCTTCATCTTCTCTGGTCTTGCTGGACCACGTCCAGGAGCATTTCTGGTCACCAGAACACTCTTTGACAGCCAAGGAGGAGGACTGGAGGCAGAAGAAACAAGAGAGGGTAAGTCCTACACATGTGGCCTGCATGTATTAATATCTGATATTAAAATGAGTAAGTATAGTGTGTGTGTGTGTGTGTGCGTGTGTGTGTGTGCGTGCGTGCGTGCGTGTGTGTGTGTGTGTAGGCCCGTCAACGTCTGGCGCGAGAACAACAGGAGACAGAGCGACTCAAACAAATTCAGGAGTGTAAGAAGGTGAAAACGCACTCATAAAATACTGTCTCTCAGTCAAGTGTCAATCAATGTGTATCATAAATACGTAGAGGTACATATGGAGTACATTTGACTTTTTCATTATTTGCGACCGCAGTTTTCAGTAGTGGTTTTCCCATATGCACTGTACAGTACTGTAGAATTATAAGAGTAGAATTTCCCCAAGTGTGTTTTGGCGTGAATCCAAGGAACACAAAGAAGATTATAGACTTACGTTCACACGTCCACACAGTATGTAAAGTTCCCTTATCTTAGCTAAAGAAACCTAAATTAACTAGAACATTTCTCAGCTGTATTTTCACATACTGAGTGACACACACACAACCTGTCTTCAACATATCTTCTAATTAACCACACATGCATGCACACACGCACATTTGCTCTTACTGTAAGTCAAGTAACGTATTTCTTGACAGACAGACTGTCAGTACAATCTGGGGAGAAAGAACAGTCTAGATGATTGGATTTCTGCCTTCAATGTTCTGTCATCACAGCTCTGTGAGAACCATTTCATAAGCACTAATTTTTCTCCTTAAAAGGTGAATTGACGTTCTATCTCTCCTTAGCTTCTTTTCTTTCTTAATTGAGATGGACCTCAAGTCAAACTAAACTCTTAAATTTGATGACTTCAGACTGAACTTTTATTTAAACTACTGTATAGCTTGTGACATATTTTGAAATTGAAACAATCTTTTTTGGAAATATGTATATTTTATCTGCCTCTGTAAAAAACAGAAATAAATTATATTTGTCAGCCAAACCTACACCATTATTGAAATGATGCAGCCCCAACTGTTGAAAAGTATTGTAAAAAAGCAAAACATATCACTGCTTTCCTTCTGAATGAGGATGTTTGGGGATTGTCTTCTTCTACTGTAGTGTGAAGATGATAGTTATTGTGACCAATCAGTTGTGGAGAGCAGTGACCATCAGGAAACGAATGACTCACTAAACCCTATCACTGTGTGGCCTGTGTCTTAGTGATCTACTGTAGAGTATACAGTTAAACATTTAGACAGATATTGGATAGAAAAGAGAGTATTTTAAGGCAGCCAGAAAGCTAATAGGCTGATGCTGAGTCAGCGAGTATTCATTTATCAGTGAGATGCGATTCGTATCTGCAAGCTATATCTGATTAGTGTTTATTCATTTCAATTACACTCAGTGTTATGAAAAGACTGCCAGACAGTCAGGTGGGCATGGATTTGTTTTACCATGTCTGGAAGGGACTCATTTACTCCGACACAGAGCTTACTTGATATACAAGATACACACACACACTCCAGAGCATAATACAGGCTGTGTTTGGATATTTATTCTACAGTCATGAAAATATTGCATATATGTAATAGGTCCATGTGCATGCATGTTTATCCAGGTTCACACCTTTCTTAAGGGACCTTGCACACACATGCACCTAAACTCACATGTCAAACATATGGTTGGATGGCAGACCGATAATGTACATGTACTGTATACATATTTCCAAATACACACAAGCGACTTCCCTAAATAATACCACTATATTTGCTATAAACTATACGTTTCCAAGAAAATACAGGTGTAATATATCTACTCCATTGAGTACACGCTGTCTACGGTATATATCAAAAAGGTAATATTTTTCAAGAGTTATGCTTCATTTGTGGTATTAGCAAATTAGCTTTGGGAGATTTTGACAGCAACTATTTTAACGGCTATTTCCGGTTTTACTTCAACTCCCTATACATTTAAAGTTCAACATCACTTTAAGTTGAACCGGAAACAGCCCGGCAACTGCTCATTTCCTATGGGCCAGTCACAAAGTTTGCTCAAATCTTCTGAAGAAGCCTTTGTGTACACCTCCTCACAGGCTGTGGGACAGAAAACAAATCATATTTGATGCGCCAGGTGTCAAATTAGTCTGACAGATTGTGAGTCCGTTAAGATCAATACAGTATTACTGTAAAAGTGCAATTTGTCCCAGGGCTAATTTCACCGAGGTCTCAAGACATGTATCTGCTCACCACAAGAATGTTCTCATTGTTCGCTCATGTCTTTGTTGAGTCGAGGCATTTAAATGTGTGCTTCTGTTTGTGTACGTGCATTCTGACCACAGAATTGGGGAGGTAACTAGTTTCACCTTTGCATACATGTGTCAGCGAGTTTGCTTTCCTCTGCGATTTTAAACTCTTTCTGTTTCTCTGTAACTTCTCATCTCTCTATCACTGCCCCTCCTTTCATTTGTCCTCCCACTCGACCTTAAATGTATGTTTCCGCTCTCTCCCCTAACACGCACACGCACACACACACACACACACAGAGCATGAAAGAGATGATAATTGATGACAGACTCTAGGACCTGGTCTGTACCCTTTTACATGTATCATATCACAACCAGTTAAAATCAATCTCTCCCTCTCACACTCACACACACACACACACACACACACACACACACCAACACACTGAAATGAAAAAACACAATGGCAGATGTGCAGGCAGACACACATCTACAGCAGGAAGCTATATTCCAGAGAGTAACATTTGTCCCGTAGGTCAGGGATTATAAATCAGATGGTAGGCAAACTCACATGCATGCATGCAGACACGTGCACGCACAAGCGCGCACGAGCACGCGCAAACACACAATGACCCACACACTCACGCACACGCACACGCACACACATGCACGCAATCTTGCTCATTGTGTGTAAGTGCGTGCGTGCGCGCATGTGCGTGTGTGTGTGCGCCACACAGCTTCTCCTTCATTCATGGTTGAAGTTACTCAGGGCAACTGTACCCAGGGAACATTTTACACATACTAGCACAGAGGAATTTTTAAGCAGCATTTGGAGATTTTCGTTGTTGTTTGATTAATCAGCAAATCCAATGGGACTGAAGTCAAATCAGTTTTCCTCATTTTGTGTGTGTGTGTGTGTGCGTGTGCGCGTGTGTGTGTGCGTGTGTGTGTGTGTGCATGAGTGCATGCGTGTGTGTCAGGAGAAGGAAGAACAGTGGCGCAGTCACATAGCAGAAGTGTCTGCTAGCAAGGAGCAGGCCTTCAGAGACAGAATGTCAAGACTCAGAATGTTTCGGGTGAGAATACACACATTTTGATTGACATGTGGGGTTTGTTTGTTTTCCATGCCTTTCTGCCCACCACTTACACACACACACACACACACACACACACACATACACACACATACAAAGTATAACATGATTTGCGATGGACATATATATAATATAAACTGCGCAGGATATTTTGATAAAAAAATGTACTTGAAGTTGCTATTTGTATTGTTAGAGTTGGGCCTACAAACACCCAGTGGAAACAACAGCATCATCCAAAGGCAAACCTTTTCGATTAACCAATTGAAAGCTCATCTATATATCATAAAATAGAATATAATGGCCATATATAAAATATGTCCTTTATATGTCTTACATTAAAAACAGGTAACAAGTATAAAATATTTTTCAAAGTGGGGTACCGGTAGCAAATATTTTTACATGTAATGTAACAAACTAGTTACGATTTTACATTGACACTTTATACATTTAATTTAACTTTCAGCGAAAACCATCATGTTAACTAGGACATTTATTATTTTTCATGCCAGATATTTGTAATGTCTCGTGATCCCTGTCCTGTGCTAGTCTCGTCAGGGGCGGAGCCAATGGGGGGGCATAGAGTGGCATGTGCCCCCCTAGAAATCTGATTGGTTTGCATGTGCCCCCCCTATTTTAATTTAATGATCAGAATGATATCAATCACAATAAGACCAT
>JAODUK010041043.1:0-20759 GCA_027564635.1 Typhlichthys eigenmanni
GAGGGGCAGAGGCAGATCTATCTATCTATCTATCTATCTATCTAAAGGGGGAGCTAATTCATAGCTAAAACAGGTCTGCCGACGTCCCTGGTGTGAGGTGTTGATTGTCTACAACCTGGCTCCGCTTTGGAAACTGAAGCGAACACTTGTTATCAGAGAAGGACATTAGCCTATTGTCAGCAGTAAGGAGAGCAGATACCAGTAATTATCTGCAAGTCATTTGTGTAATAATTGTGGGATGTGTGATTAAACAATAGATGACAATGCATTGTGTATTAGGCATTAGGTATTGTATATTTCTTTCTTTCTTTCTTTCTCTTGAGAGAATAGAGAGTCCCTTATTAACTTAGAAAAATGGTTAAGTGTTAGTGTTAAGTGTCAAGTTTGGAGAGTCAGAGCAGGCTAAATCAAATCAAATGCCAATGTTGAAATACTTCAATAATGATGCTCTACCAGCTAGCACCAAAGAAATAAGAGTTTGGCTGCCATCAACAATGGTTTTAACCCAGCTAACACCACGGAAAAACAAAACAAGACATAACTTTTCTTGTTCGTTTGCCTCACAGAATGTTCCTCACAGTTCCTCTAAGCCACATAAACATTGGTTAGCCCAGATGTCCTGTACGACATAGAAACAATCCCACGCAGCTATAAATCTCCATTCCTTCTACTTTTTCCTGCATGTCAATCAAAACCACTTTTTAAGTAGGGGCTCATAACAACAGGCATCCTTCCGTGCTTCATGCTTCCCAGTTCTTCTGTTTCATAGATGTTACCCCGCTCACTCTAGGTGTTACAGTAAAGTTAACGGGCCCACTGTGACACTGGCTACAACTCTCTGAAAACACCCGCTCTTCACTCAGACTGGGCGCGTGTGACCGACCAGACCTCTGGTGTTTTTCTTGGACATGACGGCGACTGTCACATTCTTTCTTTCCACTCAAAGCAGTCGTAGAGAAGGTTGACAGCTTTTCAGGGAGTACAACATGTCAGAGAAGGTCTTATTAAAACAGGTACAAATGTCAGTGGAATAGTCCAGCACATGCTCCGCATGCCAGAAACGTATACCGGAGGACTGGGAATGGACTTGTGGCCTACGTATGGTGTGGTCCAACCTGTTTATAGCTTTTGGATTCTTTCCATCAAGTCATTTGTTGATTTCAGTAGAGCAGTTTGGCTTTTGTCTGTGCAATGTCACTATTGAGTACTTGCACAAACCTCTGCGGTGTACCCTATTCACTGGTGTACATGTGGTCTCAAGAAGCCTGCAGCTTACCAAACAGCAAGTTGAGTTTGAATGAAAACACAGAGGGTGCTGGAAATCAGAAAACAATGGGATTTTCCTAAAACTATTCAATCCAGGTCAAAGTGACACAGTTTAATCAAACAATGATTCATTGCTCTTGGTGTGACTGGGAATTCTTTTGAGGCATCTCTCTGGGCAATAAGAAAGCTCTTTTCCAAGCCTTGTGTTATTGGAACATCAGTTCCTTGGTCAAAATCCTCCAAGTGTCTATGCAAATGATTGATGGTGTTATGGCCTGCTGGGCTATGAAGGGGTATAGTGCAGTGATATCACTGCGTTCCAGGTACAGCGCACGGATGTTGATGCGGGCCCGCTGCCAACTGGCTGTCTGCCGTCTTGGACAATCTTCTTCACCTCATCAGGCAGAGAGGGTGGGTGTGCCACTTTCTTTGTCAAGGTGAGTGAGCCATGGGGTGATGTCATCAGAGAGTGCAGGCCACTGGTGGATTGTTATGGGGAACGGGGTACCTCTGGTGTCACTGGCAGCTACCACTGCAGTCAGGAAACCATACACCATAGATAAACATAGCAGGCACTTGCACATTTTCTTGTCAAGGGAACAGTTGTCAAAAAAGGACAGCCAATGAGCCGGTGGCTTTCGTGGTGAGACGGAATTAAACAATCTTAATTGGTGCGGCGGCCCTGTGAACGGGCAGATGGTGATCGGATCACTCCAATCTCCATCCAAGGACGGTAATTCTCCTGTGGTTGGAGCGATGCTAACACTGGACAAAAATGAATGCAAGATTTATGTGAGTCCTCAAACTCATGTAATTGCTGTTACTGATAACAGCTTAACAATCATGGTGCTATTCTAATACATTTCACTATATAATCCCAGTAAATGCTGTTACAGTGTAAATACAGACGTTTGTTTGGGATTACGTGTCCTTTACATGCTTTAGTCATCAATTACCAGTTTAAGATACAGGATTGGGTCACTGGAAATATCCAAGCTTGCACGTACACAGTACACAGTATGTGTATATGCTAAGTATGTATATGAGAGATTGTTTTACATTTCCACAGGGTGCATTAATTATTTACTGTATCTTAAATATGTCAGTACTGTATCACACGTACCATCACGTCCTTATGCGCCTTTCTGAAGAGTTGCTGCATTCCTAGATATATATCACAGAGCCTTTCTGTATGTGGCACACACTGGCAGAGCTCAGAGATGCCCATAGAAACATTCTCCAGCTGAGTGAGTGGGCTGTACGTCTTATTATGAGTGTGAGACACCCAGGGGAGCGATGTTCATCTGAGGTCCCCAGGGTGTGGCTTGGCTCCGGTCACCTTTCCTCCCATCGCTCTCATCCTGTCTGGGCCTCTCCCTCAGGAACAGACCCCTCGCCTGACAGTCAGATCAACGTGGGCCGCACTAAACCTTCTCCGCTGTCCCAGAGCCTGGGATCGCGATGCTTCTGGAGTCCACCCAGCACCCACCCCGCCGCCGGCAGTGATCTAATCAGTCTAATGGCGATGCTGTGGTGTAACGGTACGTTTCACTGCCAGCATGTACACAGTGTTGTTTCCCTGACGACATCTGCAACTCGACACAACGGCACGCTCAAGAGACGACGCGCTATTTATGCACCCTGCTGTGATTGAAGAGAACAAAGGTCTGTCTGTGGCCTGTGTCCGTGGGCGTGTGTGTGTGTGTGTGTGTGTGTGTGTGTGAATGGTGGAGGGTGGCTTATATAGCTGATATAGAAATATACATATCCAAACATCTTCAGAGAAGAATCCATGTGCTACTACTGGTAGGGGCAAGCAGAGTGGTTCCAGGATGTTGGGTGGGTGGTGGTTGTGTGGGGGGGAGCATGTTCACTCACAGTAAGAGCTTGACCTGAATGCAGGGAGCACTGCCTGTCAAGGTGGCAACACTGAAAGTCAACTGAGTTGTCTCAGGTATATGCTCTGCTTTGACTATCAGGTATGAGTCAGTGCCATGTTTGCAGCTAGACTCTATAAGGAAGGAGGAGGTTGGTGGTGTTTTCTGCCTCGGCCATGTGTTTTAATTAAAAGTTAAGCACGTCTAGGGCTCTATGGCCAGCTTCTTACTAGAGGTCGCAGTTAGTTGCAGTCTGCTCATATGTGTGTGTGATTTACAGTTTCCTTGCCTGCCTAGCTTGGTTTTTTGCTCTCCGCTGCCTCCCTCAACACCTCGGTACATTACTCATAAGACCATCTCCCAGGTCAACCCCAGTCTTCCTGAGAACAAGGAGGAAGGCATCGAAACAGAAGACAAGAAATGTCAGCTCTAATATGTGTGAGTTATTTATATATATTCTTTACAGGTTTCCCAGACAGTTTCAAAGGGTGGGTACTGCAGGAGAGAGAAGGGCTCCAACAATGTGTCTTTCTGTTTTGATATCTCCCAATAAAACAGTAATGATATGCTCCCTCCATCTGGAGCCAGTTGCCAGTCAGAGGTAGACGTGTCACTTGTTATTATTATTTCTCCTCTGTGATATTTGGGTCTGGTCTGAGATGAAGGGAGGTTACTCTGCATACCTTCCCTGCTCTCTTGTAATTATGGAGTCACTTTTTGAAGGTCACCTAATATGGTTTCACAGGCCAAAACATGCAGCCCTAAAGCTGGGGAGAAACAATACATGTTACCACCTGGTTTGTAAATAATGTTTGATCAACATTACTATATAGTGTTGCTTTACACAAAATGTAAAACATTTGTAGGAGCTATTGTTTTGGGTCCATATATTTCTCATATCGCAGGCAATGTTAATATTTGAAGGCATAGTATATTAAAAAGGTATTTCTATCATGTGATTGCATCATGTGACTGCATCATGTGATTGCATGGAACATATGTGCACATGATTGATGCACACGTCCCCACTCCCCGTGGAGACACAGCTGTTTGAGGTGTGTGGAACTCTCCTCTGCCTCCCAGTGGCCACAAACACAATATGCCTGTGACAACTATGGCTTAGTAACACACGTTAACACAATTTAAAAAGTGTGATCTAACTACGTTAAACAACATTGTTCATTTTAAGTCTTAAAAAGTGTGCATGGGGAATTAAATGTGGATTTCAACAATACTATGGTTACAAGATTGAATTACATTTCGAGTGGCAGACATTTTCTTATGTTTATCTTCACCAGTAGGAGCAATGTATACCAATGATGAGAAGTCCTGCCAGCCTACTAACTCCGTGATTGTTTCCAGAGAATAGTAGTTGCCCTCTGGACTGCACGTCTTTCAACTCTAGAGTGATGGCCAATTATCAAGAGGCAGTTTGTAGAAAGGGTGCAGCCATGAACTACATCTGCCTTCAAACAGCACTCAGAACCAAACATATGTTCTGGAATAAACTACACACAGAGATGAAAACAATTAAGATGAACCAAATAGTTAATTCTGACGGTGCATCCTGAGCCAGTCCATAAAACCCACATTTCTGTTAATATAAGACTGCATACGCATGTGAGTAGGACAAGAATGGCATGAAAGTTGAATAAGAATGGCATGTGATATCTTACCAACAATCTTTTGTCTCTTTTCACTCAGTTTGACCACCGGATGCAACACTGAACTTGGCATATGATTTGGAAACACAAAATAGTACAACTTGAAGTCGAATAAGCAATCATTACTCCTCACGTTTTCAGTTATCACATGGGGCATTTTACAGTGTTCTTCTCTCACACCTGCAGTCCTGTCGACACAACTCATCAAACTTCTACAACAAGTTCAGGGAAAACAACAGGGGTTCCCACCACACTTTCCTGTCACTGTGTCAGCGCCAACCATTTGACATATCAGCCGACACAAGCCTGCTGTTTTTACAACAGTCCTAGAAAAGCGTTGGCCTTGTCTGGCCTTTGTACACTGCTCCCCTCCCCGTACAAAAACATTTACCATTCACATACTCTCACATTTGTGCTGCCGCTGTTACACCAGTGACACATGCTGAATGTTAAACAAATCGAACAATTTAGATGGTTTAAATAAGCAATGAGTCCGTATAAATAAAATATACATACAGGTTTGAATCCTATAGCATTTCTTAAATAAGTATTGTATCTTAGTAATAATATACTGTATTATAGTAGAAATTATGAGTTGGTAGATAAAATACAGTATTGTATGATGCTATTTTTTATTTGATTTTCTTGTTGTGTTTAATGTGGATACAATGCAAAATTATGTCCATCACGTGCAATTTGTTTTCAAATTATTTCAAATTATTTTGACATTTTCACCAAAATGTTGCTACTACACAGCACCGAACTGTAAGTTTATTGCTTTTGGACTTTGTGATTTTGTTACAGTGGCTACTGTTGGTGTTATGAACACCTATTGTCTGTCAGACATTGTATGTCTTGGTCTGTGCAAGGAAAACACCTTGGCACAATAAAAAATATATGGAATATAATGCAGTAAAGGTTTTTCAAACATGCTTTAGGCATAGGCCTCAACACACATAGGCATGATTTAGCCTACTCTTCAGTCCTCCTTTCTATGGGGGAAGTACATGATAAATAAATAAATTAACCCCCAGCCTTTACTGAAAACTTTCTACATATTCAAATCATCTGTGTTTTAAGATAATCTACTGTAGGCTAAACTGATTTAAAACAAGATTAGTCTACTACACATTTTGTCCAGAACCTCCTACTACTGGAGAACAAGACTTTGTTAAAGTCAAAACCACGGAATTGTCGGCTATAGCACTCCGTCAGCATAACGTCCTTACCTGTCTTCTCCCCCATCTCTCCCCCGTCTCCTTACCGTTACCAGAGCTTGTAGCAGTTGAAGGTTGCAGGTATAGTGCATCAGTTCCATATGCCTGCATAAGGCCATGTGGCTGGGGTGCACAATAGGACCTAACAGTGAACCAATAGTGTAGTAGGCCTATTCTTGCCTAGGTTACGGCTATGTTCAATGTTCAATGAGCCCTTTAATATGCATGCACTACTACTCCGATATCGTCAAAAACAAAATTCCTTTTTGTAGCTCGTCTTTCATGTTTTTATTGGGGGGGACAAATACACTTGTTGTAAATATTGAGTGGGACATGTCCCCTGCATACCCCCCCAAACTATGCCTATGCTTTTCTGCATTAACGTATGTCTCTGTTAGGCATATAGGCCTATTTCATATTGTTCAACATTATTTAACCTACTCGTCTGTCCCCCTTTCTTTGGGGGATCTAAATACAGTATGCAGGCTGAAACAGCTGACTTAAAACAATAATAGTCTACTACACATTTTGACCATAACCTATTCTACTAGTCTTTCATGTTTTTATTGGGGTAGACAAATACACTTCTTATAAAAGTTGAGGGGGACACATTCCCTGCATCACCCCTGGAATCTACACTATGCTAGCTCTCTCAGCAGGGTAGAGGGAGGTAGGGGTGGTTTCGCTTGTCCCTACTGTCAACACCGGGTCACGTTCTCTATTTACATTATTAACAGCACCTTTCACATATTTTCTTGCATGGTAAAATCACAGACCAGTGTAGTCCATGATTTGTAATAGTTTTGTTTTAGGCTTAAGTATACATTCATTCTCCTCGTGTATTAGTGTAATGTCAGTATTGCATCGGGGTGGTGCTTTCGTTCTTTAGTGTTCAAATCACTGGCATTCAGCCGTCCATACGTCCAGCGCCCCCCAGCTACTGTACAAAGCAGATTTTCATTCAGTAATAAGTGTCATTCATTTCACCTGTGGTCTTGTCTGGGTATACTGTATACGTTTGGGTTAGTGAGGGATGTGTTGGTGGCAACTGTTAGATTTAAAATGTCAGGGAACGCGGAATGTGTGAAAACTAAATTAGGAGATGATTATTCAAAAGGCACGCAGAGATAGGCGAGGGGTCAGGTTATCATTTCCAAGGCATACAAGGGAATGTACGAATCCGAAACGAAGGAACAGGCCAGGGTCAGACTCCAGGAAGGACATTGGCTGGGAGGACACAGGGTGGGAACATGGAACGAGGCAGAACAATGGGGAAGACGGAATAGAGCTGATGTACTGTAACCGGACAAGAAATGCTTAGGCAGTAGAGAAACTAATAAGACGCTGCAGTGAGAGTAAAGCAGTGAGGGGTAAACTGGTGGGAGAATTATAGTGTAACGACAGGTGTTCAGTGATTAGGCCTGATTAGTAAACCGGTTACAGGTGTGTGTGTGTGTGTGTGCACAGAGCAAGAGCAACAACTTAAACAGCAGAAGGTGATCTAGGGAGCGGAGCTGAAGTTGTTGGTGGCTGAGACAGGCGTAGATGTAGTGTGTCTTTGACACTAGTTGGGTTTACATGGACACTTTTCTGTCTTTCCGGAAGGAATGTTTCCGATTGACTGTTTCGGGTTACCTGTTTACATGGGTGTCACCTAATTGGGTCTGGTGCGCTGTCGCAACTTATTGGAATTTATGTTAAACATGTCACATTATCTAGCTCATACTATAAATCATAACGAGTCCCGCTAGCAGATGTTAAAACCGGCTAGCTTCTAGTTGTAGGTGTAGAGAGTGAAGCTATTTGTGTGACTCTTAGAGAAATGCATGGCTCCAGATGAAGTCACCGTACAAAATTCCATTAATTTATTTGCGCACATCGCAGTTAATTTGTCCAGCCTTTGTACCGTTCTTATAATTTTACATCCATTATACAGTGGCTGTGCAGACTAGTTTACCACACAAAACGTAAGACAGGGCATGCGCATTAGAACGCAACCAGGAAGTAATCGGGCTTAACCGTTTAGGTAGAATTATTCTTTCAATCGGGTCATGGAGCAGGTTATACTACCTTGTTTCTTCGGAATTAAATTTCGATCGGATTGGCTGTTTCTCTTCCAATCGTGGTGTTTATATGGAGCATTTCCTTTGGGGTTAGGCTCTTAACCCGATTCCAATCTAAATAGGGTCCATGTAAACGCAGCAAGTGTACCTTTAGTGGTCTTATGTTGTTAATTGCTGTTTAACAGCTGCTGATTCACAGCTCGTTCTCAATCGACAGCGCTCGTACGCACCTCACATAATCCTGTTACAGTTATGAAGATGACTTCAAATATGGTATCTCATGTTAATCAGCCCACATCCATGCAGTCACCACAGCTGCTTTCTGTTATAGCTTCAAAAAAAAGCAGACCTGTGGAGGCAAGTGATTGGCAGGTTGCCCAGACTGTGACCTATTAATCAATATAGTGTTGACTCTCAACTACACTCTGTAAATCATATGGCTTGATATACTACCTAGTCTAGGGTTTTCACCTTTTTTAGGGCAATGTATACTATGGCGGTAAATCAATAGATTAATAGAGTTTATATTGTCAAATACATTGAGAAAATAAGACTGCCATGTGTCAAACTGCAATTGTATAGAAAAGTAATCTGATTTTACTAGATACAATCTTTCAACCAATATTTTACTACTACAGTATATAATCCCTCAGACATGTGTGTATCAACATAAACTATCTGCATGTCCATTTTCTGTGTCAGAAATAAAACAGACTTTTCCTCTCAAATCAAATCAAATCATTGTGACTGTGGTAAGTGTTTGATCCCATTACTACCAATATTGTGAAAATCGGTCTCACGTGAAACCATTACACCCATCTGGATTCTGCGGCCAACCTCAAAATATATTCTCCATATTTTGAATGAAAGTTTTCCACATTTTCATTATTGGCAATTTCCTTTTCTTACAAACTGCAGTACTGTACCTCCCTCTCCTTTTTACTGCAAATGTGAACAAATGAGGAGTCTCCTTTCATTTCTTGATTAGCTACTGTTATGATAGTGGATATCCATGCAGGATGACGATTGATTGACTTCTCTGATGTCTTGGCGATGTCACAATGTTTTGTCAAAGTGCAAAGGGCAACAGGTATGTCAGAGAGGCCCACTATAACAGAGCACACACTTTGCAGCTAGTAAACATGGCCTCAATATGTCCATTGTGTCCCAATGATCCTTATGTGTTTCTTAGCAGCACTAAGTTAAGTGCTTTGAGATCATGTGTTTCAAATTCGGACGGCTCCCAATTCAATCACAAAATTTGGGCCTGGACCTTTCGTCGAGGACTGCAGTTCCTCTATTTTCAAAAATAATGGACAATCGACCGTTCAAAAACATGAAATTGAGCAATAGAGCCTGAGGGAAACCGAAACCTCCACCTTTGCATGCATGTGTTGCTCTAGTCCTTTGATGATTCTCCACAGTGTATGCAGCATCCATTCAGGAACCCAGAAAATCAAAACATCATCTAGCGATAAAAGCAGTATCCTGTTTTCCTGCCTGAAAATATTCTTGAGTGAGCGAGTGAGTGAGTGAGTGAGTGTGTGAGTGAGTGAGCGAGTGAGTGCGTACATATGTATTTTGGGAATTGAGAACGTGTATACTGCTGTGCAGTTGCACATCTGGAGACAAGCACCAAAACAATATGAGTAGAAGGTAAGCCAGACCCCAGTCTGTTTGAGAGGAGACAGGGGACCCATACGACTGCTATACAAAACTCAATAAGTCCACGTCGGGGCATTCTACAGTTAGGTCTTTAACCGTCTTCTCAAGAGGAACCTCCGACCTCACTTCCATCTCCCTTCATTGTTGTCGGGGGAATTGTTTACCCGCCGCACATTATTGCTGGCTTTAGACTCTATAATGCTATTCCCTGTTGAATTAACGATGTAAGGCAACCACGTGTAACTGTATACAGCCTCACTGCCCTGGCGCTATCAATCAAACCACTGGCTCACAGCCCTCTGATGGGATAACTGATTCTAAATCTGACTAAAGCTGTTGCTTTGGCACCAGGGTATAAATCTTCTTCTTTAATTTAATAATGTGTACTAGGAGAGGTGAGGCACCTGGGTGGTGATTGGTCAGAAGGAAGGGAGACACAGAAGGGAGTCCTTGGTAACTGGTTTCTTCAGTAATGGCTTCTAGCACTGTAACTCTCCGCCCACATCCTAAGAGTCAGCCGCGACATTGGGTGATGGGCGTGATTAACAATGTAATACTGTTTCAAATGGTTCCCCTTCTTCCTCAGGCTATTTTCTCCCTGCTGTTCTCTCCAGTTCTTTGCCATTGAAGGTTCAAAGGGTTATTCCTCTGTTTTACAGACTCCTGATTCATCTCCACTTTAATGTTCCATGTTGGTGGGGGAGGACGAGAGAAAACAGGAATGATGGGTCAAGGCAAGGTTTTTATTCTCCTTAACTACCGTAATGCTTCTCACGCACTCATATCTGGTTTCCCCCTGGCTGGTTTCAATTCGCCGGCCATAATCACCATTCCTGAGGAGTTTTCCATTTATGTCCACTTTCCTCTTGTCCTCAGCCAGCGACAGCAGGTAATCTCATGAAAATGCACCCCAAAATGACTGGCTGGTCTGGTTCACTTTGATTGTAGAAAAAACATGTTGATAGAATGGGAACAAAATAGGATTTAGTGTACAACCACTGCCTTTCACTTTTTGTGGTTGGACGTAGTCCAACCAACCAGCAATGGTCCGGTTGCTTTATTGTTTAAGAGAATTTCCTATGGATTAAAAGCCCACAAATTAACAGGTAGTGGAAGCGTATATTTTTATTGCACATTTAATCTTTACTGACAGTAGTAATCAACGATTAGGGATGAAGTTCATCGCTCCCAGATGAAAAGGTTTTGCCTTGCAGTTAGGCACACGCTTGGCCTAACAAATGACAGTCTTGGGGAACATTTCAGTAATGGAAACACATGTAGGTTTCTCTCTGATGGTCAGGTGTGGGGCGTTGCTCCGTTTCCTGGAGATGTTCTACATGGAAAATAGTCTAACTTTGAAGGGACGTCTCATCTTTGCGGTGTCCCAAGGGTTTGTTTCGTGTTCTTTACGTGTGATTACAAATTGAGGGCCAACTGTGAGGAAACACAGACCTCAGCCTTGGTATTTTTGGATTTGGACTTTTCCAAGTAAAAATATTTGTGTTGTACTTTATGCTGTTGTGCCTGAAAGATCGTATAGGACAGTAGTCAGTGTGGTCTGCATTTTTCATGGCACTTAAAAAAAAAAAAACTATGAAAGATTAATTCAGAAGAATATATATTGCCATGAGTTGAAAGGGTTTTTGAGTCATGAGGAAGAGACCAACCGCTTCCAAATCTGGTGGGTGATGAAAACGCTTCACTGATCACTTGTCACGTTCTGCTCTCAATGAAGCCTTCAGTCAATGGCCCTCTCATCACAGCACACACAGGTCAGTGAGTTGGAGCAATTTGTCTGTGTCCCTGTGTATGTTAGACTCATTGGGTGGTTGAGAGGGACCGGGGACAGGGGTGGATTTAGTGTTTTGGGGGCCCCAGGCGAAGACTAGAATGGGGCCCTTCTCCTGTCTCACCCAGCTGCTGTTCATGTATGTTGCATCCATGCATAATCCAAGCATAATCGGCTAAATTTAGACTGATTGGCTGATCGGCAATCAGCGCCCATCAAGGTGCACACTGGAATTATAGTGTGTGGCAGGGTTCATGATATCGGCCCAACCCTACTCTATTAGCCTACTTATTTCAATGTCAGTGATTGTTTACAGAAGGTCCTAATATTTATTATTGGAATTGTTTTATTTTTTATATTATTTATTTAAATGTATATTCATTCTGGAGAAAGCTTGTTGACCTCTGAACTCAATCAAAACAGAAACACGTCTGCCTTCAATGCCATTGGCTTCTTTTATAGAGGCTCTGCCCTGGATATTGGAAACACCTTGCGAAGGCTAATATATTGTTTTGTGGTGCACTCTGCAACATTTTGTGTTCCTATTTACAAAGCCAGGACTGTGCAGAAACACCAGATCATTTTTCATCACGCACAGAAAATAGGCAGCTAGTGGAGAGCAAATAGATATTTAGTTATTAAGTATATTAGCTTACTATACCTTTAACTTGACACAGTCACAGCATTTTTGATAATGGTTCCTTTTGAAAGGTATCATATTTGCATTAGAATAGAACATTTAATATTGTGATGATATCACAGTAAAAAAACATGAAATAATAAAAATAAAACTGACGTCAAAAGAGTGCAGCTGTGACATTATTTAGGCATGCTCAACATTTCATGTCTTCTGATTTAGACCGGCAAAAACGCACAGCCAACGGTCACAGGCTTTAGTATGACATGGTAGCATAGGCAATACATTTAGAACAAATAGGCCTACAGGCAATAATAATTTGCCTACCTATATTTTAAAGGAGAAAAAAACAACAACATAAAACCACACAAATGTGATGGACTCACCACACACACTTAGATGATTTAAAAGTACTATAACTTTCCTTGACTTTTTGGCTGCAAACTCAGCAATAAATTCAACATCCTTTTCAATAGAGAGATGAGCGGGCCCACACAACCTGTCCTGTCCTGTTTTGTTAGATTTAAAAAGAAATCCAAAAAATTTGACAAACTCATTTGTTTGCATTTGTTTAAAACGAGTGAGGGCCTGGTCCACTATCACATTAAAGAAGTCTGTTATATGTTTGCTTTGGGTCTGGGGTATACTGTATTCATTAGAGTTTTCATCCTGTTTGCGTTTCTGTCGTCGTGTTGCTTTGATTACAGGTTCAGTGTCCACATACTGTAAGAAGCAATCTCTGTTGCAGTGGCTTTTGCAGACACAAATCCGGTGTCTCTGTATTTTTTCATGAAGTCAATTAGTCCATTAAGTTGCAACAAGGCCACATCCAGCTGCATGTCCCTCGACTGGAGAGTTTTACTGACAGTGTTCGCAGCAAACAAAATATCAACCCATATGACCATTGACAGTATGAATTCAAAGCTTTGCATTTCATTAGCAAGCGACTTGGTTTCACTTGACATTTTCAGGTCCATGCAGTCCTCTGAGACTTCAAGCAACACATCTCTAATATCACGTTTGATAGCGTATCACTTTTACACCTGACATTCCCATCTTGTTTTAGACAACATTGAGAGACTTTGAGTATTATCCACCGTTTAGGAGAGCATGAGAATATATCTGAATTTTAATTTGAATATCTGAATTGTTGTACAATACCAAAGAATGTAATTTCTTTTGGACAACATTTTGCCATGTCTCAGCCATCATTTGTAATGTTTTGTAAAGGATATCATGTTATATTGTCTAGTTTGTTAAGGCTGCAACAATACACCACCTACTTAACTATGTTTTCTCTAATTAACATTATTTAAATAACAATAATAATAGTTTCTTTAGATGAGTCAAAACGTAATTTAACCCTGCAGAAGTTGTACTCTACCTTGTTGCATTAACCAGGTCTTAAATTGATCCTGACCATCAGTTGAAAACACAAACAAGTGTTGTAAAACTAGCAGAAAGCTTGGTGTCATCCACTGTATGGTATGTCACAATCACTGTGAGCCTGTCAGGGGACAGAAAGCAGTTCAACTGGAGATGACCAGAATCTACCATGTGGTCCATTATTAGCTTGCCCAAGGTATCTGGTGTCTGATGGCATTCATGAGGCATCTGTGGTTATATATGCAAGCTTTCCTATAAGACACTACACAAAGCAAACATTTCAAAGGCACTCTCCCTGGTGTACTCATGTCTCTGAATCTCTTGAATAAAATATGCAGGTTTGGTGTTTGTGTGTTTGTGTGTGTGTGTGCGTGCACACTAGCGCGCTGGTGCAGTTGACTTGAAACAGACTGTGGGAACAACAGAATTCTTTGATGACCACAGGAAGCAAAAATGATAAAAAACCCTGGATATGAGTTCAAATAACACAAGGTCATCCATTAGAGTTCTTTGGTTTGAACATCTGTTGATATACAGAACTGTTTACAGTATATAAAGTAGATTTGACATTTTTATTTTTATATTTCATTGTACACCAAACTATATTCAAAGCACAAAATAATATTTCAGAATGGTTATGCCTTGTAATGAAACACAATGCAATACAAATATCATCAAATGTATCATCTGTATATTGTACAAAGACATTAATTTTTATGATGGACCGAACTACAGTTTCCATGTAATAATGAATAATATATTTTATCTTAAGAGTTTGAGAAAAGTAGTAGTATGTAGCTTATCTTAAAGGAGTCATTTCATAGAACTTTTCACATGTTGACACAGTTCCTTTACTTCTCAAAGCAATGTAGTTGACCAGTGAAAATACCACATAAATTATGTGGAATAGCATGATCACAACCACAACTCTCGAAAAACGGTCAGATTTCATTGACTGTTGCTTTAAATATAACAAACCACTGCCCACCCCGCCCCGCCCCGACCATCGGTATAGGTATACCGTAATATAACTGAAACTATTTAATTTTATGATTTCAGGTAAATACATTTTACATGTCGATTGTACAGTATATTGATTATTTATCTACAACCAGAGCTAATACTTGCACTGAAATTGCATGCCTGTAACACCTACGTTGTCTCGCCGGTGTGGTAACACCGGGGAAGGACTGTCCGCATCCCCAGCGCCTCACACCCACACGTGCAATCAGATTGATTGCCTTCAGCCGTGTGGGTGTGAGGGCATATAGGCTGGGGACTACTGGGACAGGGGTGTGGGTTATTGTTGACGTTACCTGGATGTTACTGTGTTTCATGGTTCACGTTCGTCTTAGGGTACGTGACTGTGCACTCTTGGTTATTTTTAGTTTGTATTCGCTGTTTTGTTCTTTTACGTTCAATTAAAGGACGAGCCGTGAGGCTCGTTGCTTTTCTGGAGTTTCTGTTGTTTTTTTTCTCATTTGCACTCGCCTCACCACGACAAGGCGTTACAATGCCCATATAGCTATAAATAAACCGGTGGTAACTTCATAGCCTTGTCGTAACAGTCAATGACCGAAGTCTTCATCCTAAAATGCCAATGGCTTTTTAACACATCGATAATTGACCAAGTTGCAATATTTGACGAGTTGGGAATGAGAACGTGTTGATCACGGACATAACAATACCTTTTTTGTATGATATGACTAATCACTGACCCAGATAATAACATTATTACTTGCGGTAACAAAAACGGCAATCCGTTTCCGTCAGGAAATACAATTTCGGTATGAGCGTCTTTATCAATGAACAATGTGTTTAGGTTAATTAAATCAACACAACATTATTTAAGCAGCCTATTTCTAATCCGTTTACGGGTTGCAGAACAATAGCCTATATTAATCTAATGTAGTTATTGATGTGCACATCAATCTTGATAATATGTCTGTCCTGCAGACTCCGCTTGTTTAAGCTATGGTAGCCTGCAGTTACTGTATCAAAAAATAGATTTACAGATTTGGTCATCTGCAAATGTTGAACAATAAACTTTTACTTACGGTTTGTGTACTGCCGATCAACATCAGTTTCTTGCCTTGTACGTAGCTGGCCATATCCTCATAGGGGCGTTACCAAACTAACAGTATGCATTAATGTTTCCAACATATGCACTTTTCTCTCGATCCCCTGTTTCCCTGTCTCTCGTCTCTCTCCCTTTTTTAGCCAATACAGACCAGGAACCTAACAGTCCACATTGAAAGGCTTACTACTTCTCTGTATCACATCGACATTGCTAATTCCAAAAACAACTAGAAATACTTGGTTTTCATGGAATGGGTCCTTTAAAGTAATTAAAAAGTTAATGTGACACAGATTCCCTTAGAACAAAACACTGAACCTCTACAATAGGTAATTTTTAAAATGCTTAGGAAATGAGCAAATGTATACTGCATGAATCCACCATATCACACATCTTTACCTCTTTGAGTGGCACAGGCACACCCTGGCACACCCGTGGCCAGTGATAGGTCTACATTAGCGTCATACTGTATATTTTACATAGCCTACTCTATATTTTATAATGTAATTATTTATACAATTTTATTTATTGGGATTGTACTTTTTGCAAACATTTTCATATTTTCTCATAAGAACTTGTAAATACATAAACAGTTAGATTTGCAACAGCTAGCTAAAGAAATACATGTAGCTCTGCTCCCTCCCAACTTATCCATCTCCCATCTTCCATGTCGTATTCTACTAAATTAGACTAGGCATGTTTTAATTTGTTCCCACTCTAAATGCAAGTGAGTTGTTCATGCAATACAATCTGGTAAAGAGGGCCTGATTGGTTCAAATTATTTAGGGGGCAGTAACAAATCTCTAAGTATCTCTAAGTGTGCGGACTTAACTTACAGCAATACATCTGATTCTGATGTTGATAGAACAGTGGAAATCAAAGTAGGGCCGGTTGTGGGTTTATTTACAATAGGTCTTGTTCAATTTACCTAGGAGGAGGTAAAACTGATTCATGGAATGTCTTACACTTGCTACGCGTGTTTCATGTCTGTCTCATATGAGCAGTCAATTTGTGGTAAAGAATGTCATATTCACGTCAAGTAACACCAGGGTTTTTTGTGTTACCACTCCAAATGCTCTGCAGAGCATACATATACGTATATGTATCCCTGTATTCCCCTTGGTGCCTTAGGCCAATCCACCCTTGCTGGTCCTATCTTCTCAAGGAGACAGAGATTGATACTGTACAAGCCTGTCTCTGGAAAGGCTCAGGTTTGATTGAGCCCAGGGCCCAGTTGGACCATACTGAAAGTTAGCACGTTAACCTTTGGGGAACAGGACCGGTATACACATAGTAAGATATTTCACCCAAGGGAGGGACACCTAACCTGCTTTGGCCGTGACAAAATACAATATCAACCCTGGGAACTCTAAAGACTGCCGCAGGTCTACAGTACATTGCAATATTTCTCAAGTTATGAGGAGTTTTGGAAGGTGGGAAAATGTGCCATTTTTAAGCATTACACAATATCAGTGGCCCTGTTAACACCTGTTTAACCTGTGTCGGGTGAGCTGATGGACAGGTGCGACCCATGCACCCAAGAGGTGATTACATACTACACATACTGTACATTCGTTTAGCAGTGTCTGTACTGTACTTGAATGTGTCCACACTGAAGGACCACATACTGAGGTCCTCTGCGTATGTAGGTATACTCACCAGATGGTTCTCAAATAGTGTAAGTACACAAAATCTGACATTTTCAAAAAGCCCATAGAGATAAGGAATACAAGTGCGTCTAACATCTGGGGTGATTTGGTTTGCCTGGAACACCAAGGAATAGACACAGTCTGTATTGTTTTGATATCTTCTTATGTTTTACAGAATAATAATAATAATAATAATAATACATTTTATTTGTAACGCACTTTACATTAGAAGAAATCCCAAAGTGCTAAGAAGAAGAAGACTGCAATAGAAGTGCATTGCTGTGTATTGGCATTTACCCCACCTTAAAAAAACAATAACAATACATGTGGTCTTTGCAGACAAACATTATGTACATTATGTGTTTATTTGCATAGTAAGATCTGATCACAAGTGGTCACTGAAGACACGTCTGTTGGTCTTGTTCCAGTCCACGTTATCTCTGTGTTATGTTTCCCCAATCCATGTTTTGCTTGTTTCTCTGTTATTGCCCTGTTGATGTCCTAATAGTTTCACCTGCCCCTTGTTGTCTCTGTCCAACTGTCTGTCTTCCTGTATTTAAGCCCATACTGCACTGTGTGTTTCTTTTGTGCTTGTCAATCATTGTTATACATGTTGAGTGTTCCTGCCTGTCACTTGTTTGAATAAATTCCTAGAAAAGTATTGGCTTGTGTGATTTGGTCCTACAGTGCCTGACGAGGTCACAGCCTAATGCAAAGTGTGAACTGGCATAGCTGTCAACTTGTGATGGGATCACCCAAGATGCCTGTTAATACCAGGGGCCAGTGAAGATATACCATTGAAATGTAAATGTTCTTCTTACAGTTGAGGATGGTGCTACATGAAACTTTCAGAACCAGTAGTTTGTGTTTGTGTGTGTGTGTGTGTGTGTGCGTGCGTGTGTGCGTTACGTTATATGTGTGTATTAATGGTAATAACGTATCAAGTGTATCAACACTACAGAAACAAAGAAATTGAAATCTACTGGGGAAAGAACATTTTCTTTGTTTCTGATACAAATAAATCCACAATTCTACACATAGAATAATATTTTGAAATAAAACTTGTTATTCAGGAAATGGATAACAGTCAACTGTCAGCTGGTCCTGCTGGGCCTCTGAATTTAAATAAGTGATTTATCAGTGCTGGGATCTATCCTCAGAAACCTCAGTGCATAAGAAACACATACAGAGAGCTTAGCAAACATACACACATAGCGAGCGCTTAGCAAAGATAGACAGAGGGCTTTGCGCCTGCTGTCAAGAGACAAACAGTCCCCATGGTTTGGTACAGCTCGCGCTCCCCAGGATGTTGTGGCTTGCTATCTGCTATGCTCTCCAATGTAAATGATGTGAGCAAGGCATCTCGGCACACCAGACATATGGCTCTAGGGTCTGCACAGCGCCTCCACAGTGGTTATACTGTGCGTTACCTTTTCCATGCAGTGCCGTAACTGCTGCTATGCTGTTAGAACCACAAATGATTTGAATCTCTTGATTAATGAAATGTACACCTTTATTTATTTGAGGCAATCAGTGCTTCCTAGCATCATGTTTGGATTTGGGAAGATTGACCTCATAACGGTTACAGTTTCTCTGTGTCCTTATTTAGCCTGTCTTCAGGATACATGAGATCTAATTGTATAATGCAATGCTTAACTGTGTTATATTATGAATGCACGTTGACTTTTGCCCACGTGATGCAAATGTGCTGAAGGATAATAAGTCATGCATATTTAACATTACACTCCCATTCCACGTAGCTGATATTGTATTTGCTTTCGATTCATATCAGTCCGTGTAATATTATAATTTGACTGTAGGCCACGGACTGTGCCAAACACTGGTTTTATGGCGCAGGGGGGCGATGAATAAGGGATAGAGGATGGGGTTTGTAAGTGGTGTGATAATGCAATATGACTTGAAAGGTTAAAGGGTGGCTTTTAACTATTTTTTAAGTTTAATCATGCATCAGACAGTATGATGGAGGCTATCCTTCGGCTTTAGATTTTCTCTTCATTACCTGAAATGGAGTAGCTCACAAATCAAGTGTGACAGACCATTTTCCCCCCTTTCTTTGGAAGCGAAATATGCACATTAATTAGCTTGTATTTATTTAGCTGGAAGCCTTTGCAATTCAACAGCAGTAAAAGCAAAAAGGGGGCATTTGTTTACACTACAGTAGATAAGTGCCTACTCTTTCTACAAGCCTTCAGTTTCTACAACCCATGCGGGATGGTGAGACTTTACAGCTGAAACAGAAGGCCCACACGTGCCTTTTCAGCCAAAAACCCTTGTAATACATTTCTGCAGGTGCGTTTGTGTCTGTACTGGATTTCTATCTTGCCATTGTGTTGTGATTTGCGTTAGCAAAAACATAAAAAAGACAGTTTTGGATGCTGCTCTTTTGTAGGATGGATATTTACGGTAATACAAATCAATTTTATAGTTTTTTGCCTGGGGTGTGTCATAATCTATTTATTGTGAAATGTTAAGCCAAGCAGCGGTCGATGAGGGGCTGACACATTTCAATTTCATGTTTAAATGGCTCTTTAAATTGCTGTTGGAGGAGGAGCCCCTACGAGTGCTGTTGGTTCTGACCAGACACAGAATGGGACCAGGTGCTGGAGGCTGGCTATTGTGTACTAGGAAAGACTGGAGGTGAATGGCGTTGGTAATGCAATATGTATGTAACAATGTAATGTACAGTCATACTCAACACAGTCACAGCATTGCCGAAAAGTAGCTAAAGGATGGAGCATGTACGGGATAAAAAGCTTTGCAACAAGAAAGCACACTGGCTGCTTTCCTACCGAGCCAAGCACCCCCCCCCCCACCCACACACACACATCCTTAACAGTACTTTCTTATGTGTAGTGCTTTTCACAGAAGTGCAGGCATCACTTCACAGACATCATCTGTAGTGGAAGATCATTCCAGGTTTGAATGCTTTCTTGAATAGTCATGCTTGTAGTCGACCGTCATGCAGCACAGTAAAACTTGTCTACACCATAAAATGCCTGTTACATTTTGTCCAACACTTACTGTAGTATCAGCCGTGTAATGTGAAGGCTATTGAGACCAACTAAATCCCCACACACTACCGGACCCCTCATATGCTCAGCAATTAACCAATTCTGTTTTTTAACATCTGAAGTAAAGATAATTAGGCTATATTCAGACACAAATAAAAAAAGGTCCAAATGGGAATGGAAGAGGTTTCTGTGAGCAGCTGGCAGAAATTGAGAGGCGGTTGGAAAAGAAGAATGGGACGTGACAGGTAAAGACACCTCATTATAGAAGCTCTCCCATTCTAGCTAGCATCTAGGAGATTATGACAGATGTGCTACTCCATGAAGCATTGCCTCCATCTCTCTCCCTCTCTCTCTCTCTCTCCCTCTCTCTCTCTCTCTCTCCCTCTCTCTCTCTCTCTCTCTCTCTCCCTCTCTCCCTCTCTCTCTCTCTCTCTCTC
>JAODUK010041054.1:0-20757 GCA_027564635.1 Typhlichthys eigenmanni
CACTGTGGCTCTGGTTATATTTGTTGCCGGGACTGAATTTGTGTTGCGCGCTGGTTACCCTAGGCTGGGGCGTAACATAATTAGTATATGATGCACAGAGAAATGCTTGCATCTGTCCAGATGTGGGAACTACTGTGCAGTACTCATCTATGACTTGCATTTTTCAAAATGTCTATGCCTTGAATTTTGTTATGTCTCTATCACTCTCATGCTCTCCCTCTCTCTAGGAGAAACTGAAAAGTAACTTACCATTCACCTGCTGTGGAGAGTATGGTTCTGAACTTGAGTCTGGAGGTGATTCAGGCAGTGTTCTACAACAGCAATAGGTGATGGGAGTGATAAGAGTGCATAATTACGACTTTCAAAGAGTACCATGCCAAGTTTTGTAACTTTCTCAAGTTGCAACCAGGTTGAAAAGGGAAAATACCCCCTATAGTGTATTGGTATTAGAGGACAGGTTCCTTATGCCAGGATTGGTTTCAGATGGTGTTGTTTTACTCTGTTATCAGTCTCCCTCCTCTGTTGGGCAGCCAAAGCTTTATTTGAACAAATTAAGTTTAATCAAATGGTGCTTGCATAATGAGCCTCAAATGTGGTGTGTGTCTGGTTTCTATGTGTATTAAAAACAAACAGTTGCTTGAGTCATGTTTTGTCCATTACATTTCATGTTATATGTTTCCCAACTCAATTTCTGTTTTAACACATATTGAGAACAGCCAGTTAAGTGAGTTTGGTGAAAGTATATCCTTTACTCTATTCCTTCCTTCTATTTTCTATTTTCATTTCTATTTCATTTTCTTTTCTATTTTGTTTATCTGAATATTTATGATTATAGGACATTTTAAAATATAGTTGGTAAAGATAGATTTCCTGGCGTGTTAGGGAAACCTTCTGACAAGCTAAAATTACCTGGTAAAAAAATCACCTTCTATTCAAATTGTTAATAATTTGTTAAAAGCTTTCAACAACCTATTTAAGTGATATATTATATTAGCATTATAATACACAAGCAACCATGAAAACTGTATACATATTTTTATATGCATACTACTGTAACTTGTACTAATAATAATTAATATTACATAATAAAGGTAACAGTTTAAAAAAACAGCCAGTGTTTCCTTCAGCCCAGAACAAATTTCAAGAACTGGGCTATAATTCTATTAAATTCAGCTCAGTAAATACTCCTCTTGTGTTACCACTTAATCAATTAACACCACCAATATCTCTTCTCTGTGTTGTATTCACCAGACCTCTCACCCAGGAGCGTAGTGGCCCCTGTGGTCTGGCTTGACAAGAGCCTGCTGCTGCTGTTGTTGTTGCCCCAGGCAGGGGTAGCTGTGTCGGAGGAGGCCCACAGGCGGCCCTGACGGATAAGAGCCCTGACAGTTATGGGGACCAGATGGAGGGGCACCCTGCCGCAGTGGGATTGGGGGACTCACACCGCACACCAAGCCCCCAGAGGTTGACACTCCCGCCTGGGGAGATGAGTAATTAGGTCCGGGTGTGTTGTGGACCTCTGTAAAACAGCTAGAGGAAAAGAAGGGGGATAAGCTTTATCTTTCGAAAAACAAATTCTTCTGTAAGGACATTGGATGTGGATGAGAGTATATGTTGTAGTGTGGTCGTTCAGAGTCCCTACTGACATGTCAGTGCTATCGTCCTCTTTGCTGATGTACTCCTCCAGGATACTGGTGTCGATGTTGGCTGGCTCCAGAGAACTGGCAATATCATGACCTGCGGGAAAGGGAGGGTTGGGAACGGATTGGAGAGATGAGGAACTCTTGGCATTAGCGAGGGGAATCTTTCAACAGGCGCATGGTTTTGACGCCATTTCAACACAAGCGATTGTTGTTAACGGTCAACTGGAATACTTGGAGCGATGTCAGTAATGATTCTGGATTCCAAATAACCCGCTCACATTGAAGCCATATATTACAGTCATCAGTCATTGCCTGGTACTGTATATAATTATGCAATAATGATAATATAATTAATAATGACTGTGGGGTGATTCGCTAACTAAGACAGTTACAGAAAACACAGGTCTATATTGATACTAAGATAAGAGAATGAATTCAGCATTAGTTAGCATGACCATGTGATGATTCAGTGCCTCTAATGGCTGACTGTTCTTTAATTAAGGTCTCATATAGGCATAGATATAAACCAGAAATAACAGACTAGTCAGAACTGGTCTGACTAATGTTATCTTCAAGCATTGCTAAACGCAAATGAACCAAATTTGAAAATGCTGCCTTTTGTGTTTGTTTGGGTATTTTGTGTGAAAAAGTGTTATTGTTTTCAGTTATTTTCACCGAGTCGTAGCCAAAATCCCCTAGACACATGATGCCACTATTCTCCAAAAACATTAACATGTAGACCACCGCACATCGCGTTACCTGCTCCTATACCATTCCCTTTGGCCACAATGTTTTACACTCCTCAACCGGAGATACATTGTATCTTACTGCAAATTGAAGGTCTGCAGTCAGAATTGTAGGCTAGTGTGTTACTTGGGGCAATGACCCAATTATTTCTTCTAACTTTCCCCGTCTCCTACATTGTCTCACTTGCTTACTCTCTCTCTTTCTCTCTTTCTCTCTCTTGCTCTCTCTTGCTCTCTGATAGATTAAGCAGCTACTCAGTTGGGAATGCCAAGAATTCCATAGCATTTGGATTTTTTTTCTTTTCCTCATGTTTTTTTCTTAATTTTTCCTCGTTTTGTCCTTGCTAACATGTTTTTCTCCACCCTTAACGGATTTTATGCCCGTGTCATATACATTTGTCCTATTGTCGGCACACTACCAAACTAACACAACCTATGTGACTCGTGCAAGAACCACGTTTATGAACAGGTGAGCACAAGGGATTCGTCCATTCACCAAGTTCCTTGCACGACTTTATATTATAAGTGCAAATGAGATGCACACATTTTCTAGACCTGTTGTAAGTGATGCTGTCCATGTAGCTATCTTACTGCGGTACTGGTTGAAGGAACACAAATGGGTGGATAGGGCTAGAATGACAGCATCACATCAAACTGTCAACAAACAAGACAAGTCAACCAACCAACAAAACATACTATCAACCTAAAATGACAAATGGACTTGCACGTGTATATCTATTTAAAACCAAACTGCCTATTCTTTACTTGCGGACGAATGCAGATGGTTAATGTATTTTAATACATATCAGTGGCAGGGTGAAAATAGGGGGATCTTTTTCCTTGAAATCAGATCCAGATGTGCACCTCACCCAAGCAGGGCAGTAAATTCAGGCTGGCAGGCGTGATAAGAACAGTGTAATTGTCAGAGAGAGAAGATGGAGGCAGCCAGGGGGTTAAGGTGGACAGCTAGTGTTGTGGAATAGGCTAATGAAATCCAAGTTTAAGGTTTTATAATTGACTTGGGACCACGTGTCGTGGCAAACATATGTTTATCACGTCTCTTGTGTGTGGCGGAACATAGTGTGTGGTGGTTCCAATTCCTGAAAGGAAACGTATCATAGTGACATTATACTGTAACATCACCTGAGAACTGTGTATATGTTCAATTTCCTTGTTTTCTTCTGTGCAAAATAAATGTTTTGAAAATGCATGCTCTGAGTGTATTGAACTTGAATTAAAAAGTTAAGTTTGAATGGCTGTAGATTAAGGATGGGTAAATTCTCCTGTATTCCTTTCTCTGTCCAGCTGTGTTTGACAGAGAACAGAGCAATGATTGTCACTCTGAGTTCGATACAGACTGGCCTTTTGAGAGATTAGGGGCTAAGGGTTGTGTGTGTGTGTGTGTGTGCGTGTGTGTGTGTATGTATGTGATTGTTTGTGTGTTACACCACCATTTCAATGCCTGACTCAACTACAGTGTAATAATCTAAAATGAACACAGAGGCGTGGGTGACTAGCCATTAATCTTGGCCTGACTTACTGTATATCATTCTATCTAATGGATATCTTTGCTTACATTTCCAGTAGATTACTATTCCTTTGTAACACCATGTTGTTGGTGCTACTGTATTTCAGAAAAAAACAATAACATGTCTCAAAACGTTTTCACAGACTCATGTGGCAGTTGTATTAGACACTATACTGTGTTTATTTATAGAGAAAGGGGAGAAAGGAGGAGAAGAGGGCTGAATGAAGGGGAAAAGAGAGAGAAAAGAGAGAAATATAGATAGAAAGAGAGAGAGAGAGAGAGAGAGAGAGAGAGAGAGAGAGAGAGAGAGAGAGAGAGAGAGAATATGAAGATGAGGATGTTAATATTAAATTATTTTTAAATTGGCACTCTATATGTCACTTGGTGTAGAGTAATGCAACAAAGTCCATTTGATCATCAAACAGTGTGACCCAGAATGCACTTAAGTGTGATGCACACACACACACACACACACACACACAAACACACACACAGTATCAGGTGTGTACTTTTAAATGTATGTTACATTGTCTTCACAATAGCATTACATGTGTTTGCCTAATCACAACTGATATTAGAGAACTGCTGCATGCACTCTAGCTACAGTATAATAACTAACTGTAATCCTTGTCTTAATCGCCACAGTATTGTATGGTTCTCCTCAGTACATTTGACCATTTTGTTATGAATTCTTACAGAAGATGTAATGGAGACTACATTACTATCAAGGAAAATGTACATGATCAATTAACTGTATCATAGTGATGTCAATGTTGACCCTTTACTCTCTTGTTGAAAACACTGCACAATTTACCAACCATTAGAACATACAAAACGTATCCAACAATCCAACGCAAATATACAATGTATCCCATATTAGACACAAATCAACATGTAAATAAAGCTGACAATTATTCAAATTAACAGCACAGAAGGAACTCTCTAGGTAGGTGGGGACAAATATCAGGAAGAAGCAAGCAGTGCAGAACAGAGAGTACCTGTGCGCAGACAAAGCATGGTGACGTCCCCGAGATAGAACCACCTGAAGACGAGTAGATCAAGAGTTCCTCTCTCTATTTTTCACGTTTTCCCCCACTTTGGCTGCAAAACCCTCTCCCGTGGACCTCAACAGTCTCAAGGTCTGAGGGGCTTAGAGCGCATGAGGTGCGTGTACGCGTGCGCATGGCCCAAAGGTGCACTGTGCATGGCTCTGGGTGTGTGAGAAAAGGTTTGGGAGTGTGTTGTAATGAGGATAATTCCCTGATCATGAGACCAGGCTGTACCAGGCTGCGGTACCACACACAGACCTTGTCGCACACAAGCACTGGTCACACTGACCTGGCTGGAGATTACAGGGCTAAATTATGGAGCGAGTATGGTGAGAGAGAGAGAGAGAGAGAGAGAGAGAGAGAGAGAGTCTATCCCATTTAATGAGGTACTGACATTAATAAAGAAAGGTATGATTTTATTGGAGTATCCCTTTACTGCAGTAGCCTACAGTAGTAAATGTATTATCTGTGGTTCCTGGTGACCACAATTCAAATTGGAAGTCACCTTTGCAGATGTAATACAAGACATCCCATTAACACTCACACACACACTCAGACAATGCATATTGAGTCCTCTCATGCAGTCACAATGGCTGCCACAGTAGTGTTTTCAACATGCAGGACAGCATCACGTTTAAACCAACCTTCCACTCCAGTTAAACCACAAACAGCAGTCCCTGGCCAAGGATTAATCACTTGGCAGCCAATACTAATGGGCACAATGTTGATAATACAACTGGCGTTTAAGCGCTGTAAGGCTGGCTGCTCAAAAACAATGCATATCAGTACGAGCTATATGCTGTCACGGCTATAAATCACAGGAGATGGCTGAAGTTCTGCATCACCCATAGGTTTACAGCACGGAAGAAGCTGCTTCATATATCATTACTGTATGTGTAAGTGGGAGTAGAGTTTCACTACCATTAATAACAATGATCAGTATTCTATTGCGCTAAAATATATTGTGCACGCAAAGCAGAAGATTAAGACGTTTCAGAATTATCTAAACAGTTTGATTTAAAGTAACATGAATCTCAAATTAATTAACCATTTATCGAAAGCTGATAATAGTATTCCTGCTTTCTAAATAAAACCGTTGTCCATATGCTTCACACATTGATACAGCAAGTACTGGTGTATACCTGCGTGTGTGCCTGGCAATGTTTTTAGCTTTATGTGTGTCAGAGATGAGGTCAAGGTTTAGTTGGTTTGCCTGTGTCTCACTCCACCCTATGCCTGCTCTATGTCTCCTCTTCACCCTGTCTGCACACTGTCATTCTAATGGAGCTCAAGAGAGACCCTTGGGGAAGCTGAAATACAGGAGAAAAACACCAGTCCCTCCCCATTGTGTTTTAACGGCTGCCAGGGCTACGCCAGGAATGCATGCCATGCATTAGGGTGAATGTATACATATTTCACTAATCCTATTAAACCAACCAGTAAACCAATGGAGAGACCATTACAGTGCTCTCTCTCTCTCTTTCTCTCTCTCTCTCTCTCTCTCTCTCTCTCTCTCTCTCTCTCTCTCTCTCTCTCTCTTTCTCTCTTTCTCTCTCTCTTCTCTCCTCCTTTGATCTAGCCCCTCCCTATGCGCGTCCAAGAAGAACAAAAAAGTACGGCGTGCCCAGCTCACGGAGCCAGTTGAAGCTCTTGCCTCGTTGACTGAAGAGATAGCCCGGGAAGTCCTCCTATCACAAGAGCGCAGTTAGGACAACTCTACGAAAAAAATGAAAAATATACCGCTCACATAAAAGTTTTTGATGGAAACAAAGGCTGCTCCAGGTATGTTAAATAGTTTGATTGCCTGTAATGTGTTTTATGGGGTTTAGCTAAGATTAAACAAAAGTAGCCTGGACAAGGGATGCGACCATTTGTTTTTGTTGCCACCGCACTTCACATTTGACAGTGAATATGTTAGAACATATAGTTTGATAATAGCTTGGAATAACGCTTGGATCAGTTTCAACTTGTTGCCTTATTTTCCCTCAAGTTAGTCAGCGCGCACTGTAATTTGATTCTCAACTTCATCCTTTCTTTTCCAAAGTGTCAGTCGAGGTCTCTTTCCTTGTGCTAAAGACAAACCGTTTCCTCTAGCTGGTTTATTGATTTCCTTCCGACTAATGTAAATGGCAACAGCAGACACAGTCACAGCATAAACCTCCCCTCCCAGTAAAACAGCCTACCCATATTCTTTATATTTGGTAACACGTTTTCTTAGCGTTCCCCTGTATACAAATATTATATTAAACACTGTTATTATCCTCTGCATGCACCCTTGGGAAACACCAGCAGCATGGGGTATGGGCAAATCCTCCACCGGCGTGGGAATATTGAGGACCAGGTTCACCTTAACGTGGGTGGGGTGCGACACGATGTGGACCAGAACACCCTCCTCCGCTTCCCCAACACAAGGTTGGCTCGGCTGCTGCGGTGCCAGAGCGAGGGGGCTATACTGGAGTTCTGCGACGACTACAGTCCTACCGACAAGGAGTATTACTTTGATCGGAACCCCCAGGTGTTTTTGTGCGTGCTCAACTTCTACCGCACGGGTCATATTCACATGATGGAGGAGCTGTGTGTCTTCTCCTTCAGTCAGGAGATAGAGTACTGGGGCATTCAGGAGCTCCACATCGGCCCGTGTTGCAGCGGCTGGTTCCATGAGAGGAAGGAGTACATAGAGGACCGGGAATGGGACGTCCGGAGCGACGACCAGCAGCAGCCGAGCTTCGACTCTTCCTTCGAGGAGCTCTCCGCCCTGGATAAGGACCTGGCCAAGTTTAAGGGGACGTGGTGCGCTGAAATGCGGAGCTACGTGTGGCTGAGGCTGGAAGACCCCGGCTACTCCCGAGCCTCCAAGGTCATTGCCGTGGCGTCGCTGGGCGTGGTGCTGACGTCCATCGTGGCCATGTGCGTCCACAGCATGCCCGAGTTCCAGCAGGTGGACGACAACGGAAGACCCTGTGCTGGAGATGGTAGAGGTGATTTGCATCATCTGCTTCTCGGCTGAGTTCGTCGTCCGGCTGATGGTGGCGCCGTCCGCCAGGAAGTTCCTGGGCAACCCGCTGAACATCATCGACGTGGCGTCCATCTTGCCGTTTTACGTCACGCTGGCGTTCGAGACGGCGGACGAGGATGCGGAGGAGAACGCCGACCTGGAGAACGTGGGCAAAGTGGTGCAGGTGCTGCGTCTCATGAGGATCTTCAGGATCCTCAAGCTGGCCCGCCACTCCGTCGGGCTCCGTGCGCTGGGCGCCACGATGCGCCATAGCTACCATGAGGTTGGGCTCCTCCTGCTCTTCCTCTCCGTGGGCATCTCCATCTTCTCCGCCCTCATCTACTCCGCCGAGAGGGAGGAGCGGGACACGGATTTGGGTAGCATCCCCGTAGGCTGGTGGTGGGCCACCATCACCATGACTACGGTAGGATACGGCGACACTTGCCCGGTGACGTTCGCCGGGAAGATAGTGGCCACGCTGTGCATTGTCTGTGGTCTGCTGGTAGTGGCTCTGCCCATAACTATAATATTCAATAAGTTTTCAAAGTACTACCAAAGAAATAAAGCCATGGAGAGCCAGTGTCTGAGTCAAGCCGAGCGGGAAGACCCAGACCTCCCTTACTACAACATCAGAGACCTCTACACCAGCACCGTGTATCCTTTCATGGAAGGCATTCCCTTCAGGGATAGCGATGACAGTGTGGGGAATGATGACACCGATGCCTCAAGTCTTCAGGACATGGAAGCGGATAATGACACTTGTGAAAACGGGATGGCAAAATGACGTTGGTGTTGTCTGGTGTGTTCTCGCTGGATGTCGCTCCTTCACAAATGCGGCCCGCCAGAACGCACGTCAGTGCTTCTCAGGGCTTTTTCCATCAGCAACCCCACCGTCCCTAGTGTCTTCCTTCGCAAATTGACTTTTTTTCCTATACGTACACATTTGTCTCTAAAGCCAAAGCAATGGCACAAGTCAAACTATGCTCAGATGTTTGAATGACCATTTTCTGCTTGAGAAAATTGGAATGATGCATGTAGGCCATAATGTTAATGTTTTCCCAGGTAATGTTCTGTATTGATTTGTCTGCTTGCTGAGAGTACAGACATGGTTTACAGTTGCAAGTGGAAGGTTTGGACTGACAACATATTATATGGTGTATAAAAGTGGTTACATTTGCAAGTTGACTGATGCTGCATTCACTGCATGAACAAGAAGACATTGATTGTTAAGACTAATTTAATTAGTTGTGTAAGCAATTATATTGATGCAGTCAAAGATAGAGAATTTCTCTCTTTTGGCTAGGAGTAAAGCACTGGATATGTTAATACATCTTTTTAGACAGTCATCGGGGCATGCTGGCTTGTTTAGAGGTTCGTTGCCTGACATCAAAATAAAGTTTGACTGAAAGAATCAAATTAAAAGAAACACATATATGACATTGCCTGACTTTTTCAGACATGACTATTACAAGAGTATATCTTTTAGATGACGAGTTAAAAGCGAGCTATCCCGTATCTATTTTTTATGTATTTACTAAAATGCACCAATAAAAGCAAAAGCCACAATAGTCTTTTAAAGATATTTGATCTGGATGTTTTTCTTTTTCAACATTCTGAATTATAATTGCGAAGCTATTGATTGCTGTCCTGTGTAACACTTTATGCATGGAAGAGTCACTTCTGTCTTAGATGGGAGAATTGTCGAAAATCTCTCCAAAACTCAGCAGGCACTCAAACTGTTCATGTATCGAACAACCAGAGATATTTAAACTACTGCACATTAGTGACTTTAGGGGTCAGACATTAACAAAACATATAAGCCTGCTAGACTAACTGCAATGCATTTGTTTGTGATCACTTATGCAGTTATATCAGCCTATCATCTTAAAATCTGACAATTGAATATTTTGCCTACTTTTCAGGAACAACAATTTTCTATACTACATTAGCAAAGTGGATTCGGCTCAGACAAACTGCTATGGTAGAAAAGTCTAAATAAGTCTATTAATCTTTGAATATCCATTAATGCGAGTAAATGAGTTTCGATTGGTAGTCATGCAATGTTAGGTGTGAACCACAAACATTACCATATTGCTTAATCTACAGTTTGTGTTTGTGCTTTTGTCAGCTATAACTGCCTCAGTCTGTTAGCAACAGCAAACACAAACTATTATTGAATAAATGCATTTTCTACCAATATTCCACTTGAGAGCAATACTAAAGTCTAACACCCATACCAGCATATGGCATATACTGTGTGACTATTCCAAGCTAAAAGAACATACGGTATGATGAAATGTAAACCAAGGTTTTTAGTAGTCTAGTGAATAGTAGTGACAACATTTTAAAAATAACCAAAAACTGTATACAAACTATATACTATTGCCTTTGTAAATACAGCTGTCACTAAGACTAACTACTGTACAATGACAACTATATTGTTGTTGTATTCTATTTAAAATCATAATATAAATTATTGCTGTTTAAATTCATTTAAACACTGGTGGCCAATCGATCTGTAATCGGTAGCACGTTTAGGGTATCCGCAATTAATCTGTGTAGTGGGACAAGCAGACTTGTGCCCTTGGCAGTGCTATATAATAGCCTGTATGACATTTATGCGTTCCTCAACATTAGTCTCAACGTAGTGACTTTAGTTACAAGTTTTATTGATTTAAGGGAACTCTTTCAATATTCTCTTACTTAGTTTCCTGGAGCATATGTATAATTGTTGTTCCAAATCCAATAACTTCCTACAGGATTATTTGACTTCCCATTATAATTATTTTGTTGTGCTGTATTTACAGTAATACACTTGATAGAAATGTTACACACTCTTATGCCACAATATTTCTTTGCATTTTATACCAGCCTTAGTCTGCTTGTCTGCCCATTTTGTTTTATTTTGTTACAGCGAGTACTTGGAAAAGAACACAATGACATTGTGTGATGCTGAATCAGACAAAATCCTTTTAAACCCAATGACCAGAACAGGATGGCGCTGTTTAATGTATTAGATATGTGTTGTTGTTGTTCAATGTAACAAGAGACTCTGGAATTTCTTTATATCTCCCCAGTAGTGTTTTTAAAGTAAGAATATATTTCAGTATCTGAAGATGGGGATCTGCTTTTTGCAAGTTTGATCAAATTGGGTCCTAATCCCCATCAGATTGGTTGTGGCGGTGCAATAAATTACAAGGACAGAAACTATCAGTAGGTGATCGAACTTCTGTCAAACAGAGGAGTATGTATTTCTGCCTTTTCCATTACTTTTTCAATTAGCATGTCGCTGGTTAAAACAGCTGGACTGTGCAAAAAGGAGGCAGCTAAAGTTGAATGGCTCTCAGTATGCTCAAGGGGGAGACTGTTTTCTCACCCACTTCAAATAAACTGTATGTACAGGAGTGTTAAGGTATAGGTTTAGTCTACTTTGTTATGAAGGCCATCGTCATCCATCAGCTATGAGGAAGTCAAATTCTCTTGGATATAATGTGCTCTCGTCTGGTTGACAGCCCCTGCCTCTATAGTCATTAGATGCTTCACCGCACTTGAAGGTTCTGACCAATCAGGGCCTCTTATTCCTGATTTGTCCTGCGAAAGTGAACACTGTTAATGTTAACTGTATACCGGTAGGAAAACGCAATTTGGCATTTGTTCAGGGGTGAGTCAAACGCGTACACGGTACATTGTATCTTGCCTCAGGTTCTGTCGAGGCAGGAGCTTGCTTACCTTGCTTCGACTACAATAAGAAAAGGTCAGTGCGTTGATGGATGTGAAAACAGAAATGGGGAGGGCTGTGTTGGCTTTCTGGCGGTCGGATATCCCATTCAAAGCATTTGTGTGTATAATTATAAAAGCAACTGTGTTAGTGGCGACTGCACGTGCAGAAAATGCTATTGCCAGCATAGGCCTGAAAATGCCTGTTGCCTGTAAAAAAGCATTGATTTTGCTGTTTAAAAAAAACTAAGCAGAAAAGAGTTACTTTGTTTCCTTTAATCAGATGTTTTAGCTCTGCTAAGGTGAATGAGTGTGCACTATTCAAAGACCTAGGAAGAACGTCCATTGGCTTTTATAGATTTAAGACAATTTGTGGTGCTATGATCCAATTCATTAACAAGTAGTCCTGGCTACTATTTCTGTCCACAGCAATTACAGACATTTGGTTTTGAGGTTCACTGAAGTTCAGCGGCTGAACAATCCATGTCTATAATGGGTGCCAGGGATGTCACTTGGATAGGGGGGCAAAGACTTTATGCGGGAACATTTCTTAAGCCCCCAAAATGTATTTGTATCGAGTAACAACCGGTTACACAAAGGTTGTGTTAGATATTGATCTGACTTATCTTCCCATCCATCCATCACCAACAAAAGGCACAACAATTGCTATAATATGTAGCAAAATATAGTGGTAAGTTGCATGTACAATGAAGCACATCCACACAAATATTGCAAACAACATGTTGTTTAGTACAGTTGGAATATAAACCATGCCATTCAATGTGGAACATTCTCTAATGGTGTGCTGTCAATATTGCAATGTAACAGTTACAGTTCCCTGACACATTGAAACTTATAAGGCCAACGATAAAGTGAAAATACAAATGTAATACATTCATCACAAATCACACACAGACAGCAAGGAAAGGAGGCATGGAAGGGTGTGGAGCATAGTGCCGTCAATTAAATCTGGTTAAAAGAGCAAGAGGTGTTTACTACAATGTTAAGTTGGCTCAGTAACTTTCACAGCTAGCTGAAAAGAAACCTGCTTAAACATTCTGATATAAAGCATGTTATTGTTATACAAATTATTGTCATTGTAATAATAAGTGATTATTGCTCATGTCTGCTCTGTGGTTTTTAATGATAGATATACACTATATTGCCAAATGTTTTGGGACGCCTGCCTTTGCATGCACATGAAGGTGAATGACATCCCATTCTTAATCTGTAGGGTTTAATATGGAGTTGGCCCACCCTTTGCAGCTATAACCTCTTCAACTCTTCTGGGAAGGCTGTCCACAAGGGCTAGGAGAATGTTCATGGGAAATGTTGGCCATTATTCTAGAAGCGCATTTGTGAGGTCAGGCACAGATGTTGGACGAGCAGGCCTGGCTCACAGTCTCCACTCCAATTCATCCCAAAGGTGTTCTATCGGGTTGAGGTCAGGACTGTGCAGGCCGCCAAACCCAGACTTGTCCATCGGATTGCCAAACAGAGAAGCGTGATTCGTCACTCCAGAGAACACGTCTCCACTACTCTAGTGTCCAGTTGTGGCGTGCTTACACCACTCCATCCAACGCTATGCATTGCACTTGGTGATGTAAGGCTTGGATTCAGCTGCTCGGCCATGGAAACACATTCCATGAATCTCTCTACGCACTGTTCTTGAGGAAATCCAAAGGCCACACAACCTTTGGAGGTCTGTAGCTTTTGACTCTGCAGAAAGTTTGCGACTTCTGCGCACTGGGCACCTCAGCATGCGCTGACCAGCGCTCTGTGATTTTATGTGGCCTACCACTTTCTGGCTGAATTTCTGTTGTTCCCAATGGCTTCCACTTTGTTATAATACCACTAACAGTTGACTGTGGAATATTCAGTAGTCAGGAAATTTCACAAATGGACTTATTGCACAGGTGGCAACCTATTACAGTACCACGCTTGAATTCAGTGAATTCAGTGAATTCAGACTCCATGATTAGGTGCTTGATATTATACACCTGTGACAATGGAAGTGATTGGAACACCTGAATTCAATGATTCAGAGGGGTGTCCCAATACTTTTGGCAATATACGGTAGTGTATTCTATGGTTGGCCGACATCCCGTTTGCATGGTGCAGTTTTAAGATGATTTATTAAGTTGAAACAATTTGAATTGAAGTACATGTAGGATGTACAATTGAGGGCCTTGAGAAGTGTAACATCATTTGTCTGCTTAGTATGCAGGAGTCTCTGTGAGACATTTCTGTTCTGTGTATACTGAACAAGCTTCACCTTCATCTCACCTTAGACTCCAGGGTGAACAATCTTAACACAAGAGAACAGACATCTCCTTTTAACATCTTTAGATTACTGTACTGCTTCTTATTTGACTAAAGCACAGGGTTTTCACCAATCATGAAAAAGATTATTGAGTGCAATCCACTGACCCAAATATGTTACTATATATCTGTTAGGCTACTAGGAATCCAGTCCTTACGCAGTGTGACTTGATAACATCTTTTCTACTGAGAATTGCAGTACTCAAGATACTCCAGGCGTCCCCTCCTGTGGGACTTGATGGTGTTTGCTTTTGACTAATTCAGTGCGTGTTCAGCTTATATAAGTCTGCAGCACAAATGCTTCAAGGTTATATTTGCCGCCCCACAGTGCTTTGAACCCCCAGGCTGCGTTTTAAGGAGTCTGGTGGTCTTGGTCACAGTTAAACATAAGCTACTGTAGCTCATCCCGTTCTTCTGAAGCAGGTGTCAATGTGGCAACTGCTCAATATCATACTATGAATTTACACTTAATTAAGCGGAAGGCCGTAAACGCTAGAGAGCTCTATACACTATGGACCTAGGTTGCACTGGGTAATGCTAAAGATGATTGGATGAAAGAATATCTAGTAAGAACTGTAGCACTTAGCTGAGGATGATGAAGATGCATACTTTGTGTTCAATGAGAGTAAGGCTTTTATGGAGGCAGTAAAAGAGGGTGGGAGATGGCTGAGCCTTGCTAATGACTCGCTTCTAGAGTGGTCTATAGTAAAAGTTGTGTCTAAAGTCTGTAGTATCCTTGTGATTTAACACTACAACACATCTGCTGAATGATCGCAAAGCCCTGATGAGGCAGATGTAAGGGCTTGTGGTCACATAAACCTGTGACTGCGATCCGTCCATCTGTGAAATACATCTGAGCTATGACTCTTTTTAAAGAAGTTTCGATTTTACAGCCATCTCATGTGCAGAGCACAAGCCGTGTAATTGTGTGCGCTCAGCCTTTCAAGACAACATAAACGGCTGTAATTAAAAGTAAATGAAAAACAACATCAAGCTTTGATTACAATTTTGCATTGTTAGTTTTGGTGTTAGGCTACTTGATGTGATGTATGGTGAAACAAAGTGGATTTATTGAGATAATAGGCCTATAGAGTATGTAAAGGTTTAGGAAATAAAAGCAAATAAAAGGTGCCTACTAGGCAGACGTTTTTGACCTTCTTAGCCATGACGGGAATGTAATTAAACAAATGGGCAATTAAACCTGCCTATAGGGTAATAACAGGATGATCTGGCCATTCACTATGTTTGGTAAAATTATCTAAAAATGGAAATTGAAAGCTCCTTAACACTATTTAATCTTTGAATATCAAACTCGCTCGTTTAGAATATAGAACAGTGTACATCTTGCACATCATTGTGTAGATTAATGTGGCGATGCTCTGTTTCTCATAGTGAATGGACCTGAAAACCTTAATAGTGACAAACTATGAGGCCCAATAAAAGTCCCACTCTGCACCAGTGGTAAAGCTGGTGGAAAAAGTAATTATATTTTTAATGCATTTGTCTCCATTGTATCCCACATGATCCCTACCCCCACCCCAACCCCTCCTTCTTTGATAGTTTGAGGGCGATTTGGCTTTCAGATTACAGATTTGCTGTGTCATTTCTCTGAGGGCAGCAGAAAGTCATCCATCATCTGTGTTGTGTTGGCTGTTGTGTTCTTGTATGCAGACTGTGACACAGCAGCTTTCGTAAAATCACGTTTCGCACATGTCATATCTGTTACAAGTGACCTGCTTTTTGTTTTCAAGATTATGGATACTGAGTAATTGCATTATGGTTATCAATTTCATTGCTGCAGTATTTTGTAATTAATTTGTTATCACTGTCAATAGCCTAATTTCTGTGTAGTTTTTGCAACTATTGATTCAGTTTTAGCATTTACTTTGAGAGCATGTAGCTGACGTGTCAATTCGTTGACAGAAAATCTATGCATGTAAAGAAAATGTGTATAATTCTGAATTAGAATACTATAAACCAGTTTAAGCTCTGCTGTGTGGTGTTCAGTGAAAATTACTTTCTTGATGAGAGAAAACAGAGAGAGAGGAAATCTTAGACATACGTTTTACCATTTGCCATGAAGAAAAAGAATGGCTTACTGTGTGATCATTAAGAGATCACTAGTCTGATTAATACAATTTTGGGCAGCAGATAAAACGTTCATTGTGATATAATGGACGATAAAGTGCAAATAAAAAAAGATTTAATGTGGCGCCTTCTGTATTATTGGTAATAGATGGTTCACATTAATGAAAAGATCATTGACTAATAGGGAAAGTATGTCCAAACTCTCATCAGTTTTAAACGTATGACCACATAGTGGTTTTCCCTTAGGAAATTGGTAGAGAAAACACTTCTATATCCTTCTGCCAAGTATAATTATTTATTGACAAAGATGAGCTCAGGAAAAGATTTAGTTAGAAGATTTAGTTATCCACAAAGCGTAGGCTATATCTTCTGAACAAAGAGAAGCTCACACAGTGTTCTACAGTTGTTTACACAGATGCCATAATAATTAACACAGTGGAAATGGACATGGTTTTAAGTATACTTCAAGAGGTGAATTTGTCAAGGTCCGTGTTTAAACAGCATATTCTCCCACATCCCTTGGATATATTATTATCACCACTACAGCCAGGTCTCAGTGTACAATAAAGCTTGAACAGGATTTACATTTTCCCATAAACAGTTTACAACATATATTTTCAAGTGCAGTCCCTCTCTTTACAATTACATAATTTAACAGATGCTTATATCCAATGCAACATAGGGAGGACTATTATAGGGAGGACTATTTCAGTATTAAAGTGCAGATGTGGGGTCAGACATCTCTCTCAAGGATGCTACAGGAGGGCTGGGCATGTTGGGTAAACCAATAACCTTGTGGTCGGCCCGGGGGTCAATAGCCTACCCACCCTGCCCCTCCTGTCTGAAATGTGCTTTCAGTCACAATTATGATGTCGGCTGTAATACAGGTGGAGTTGTAAGCATGTTTAAGGAAGTGGAAGCATCTCATTTAGTCTACTATATACAGTTAAGTACAAAACACATTCAGCCAAACAATGAGTGAGGGTGGAGCATGTGTAATTTACTTACTGACATGAAGTGAAATATTGCCATGGTATAGTGCTCACTAGCAACAACACTATGATAACTCAAAATAAAACCTAGGCAGTTAGCTTAATTTATATTGGCAATCATATCTAGATTATAAACTTCACATTAGAAATAGCTTTTCCCCCTGTGCTGTTTATCGAACATGGGCACTCTAAACAGTGACTTGTCCTACATGTTTTGACATACTGCTTTCAGTACGATATAAAACAGGACAGACTTCAGTGCTCTCCAATGTGATGATACATTACTTGAATATATCAAATGATATACAATTAAATGGCATATTTTGGAAAGGTGGTGTAGATCATTATATATATATATATTTTTTAGTTTTGATTATGCACAAGTATTCTCTAGAGATGTTTTTTGTTTTGTTTAAAGGGAACAAATATTTTGAGTTAATTAAAGTATTGATTTTAAAATGCTTTTGTAAAAGACCAAATGCTGTTTTAAGTCTGAATGTCAAGGAAGAATGTATGAATTGCCATTAAAGCAGATTTATGTAAGTTTTTACCATAAAATTACCACTTCAAAACAGTTAACATCAGGAATGTCATAAGCCTATACTAGCCTACAGGCTGCAGGCTAGTCCATGATTTACTCGTCAGGTATTTTTATATACTCCTTCCACATTGTGTTAATCAGTCTATATTTCCATCTGCTATGATGTCCATGGGAGAATAGCAAGCAAGCTTCTTCTAGCTGAAGACCCATAGTTGGTAGTGTAGTCTGTCAGGTGTTGCCGTAAAGCAAGCTTCTTCTAGCTGAAGACCCATAGTGTAGTGTGTAAGGTGTTGCCGTAAAGCAAGCTTCTTCTAGCTGAAGACCCATAGTTGGTAGTGTAGTGTGTCAGGTGTTGCCGTAAAGCAAGCTTCTTGTAGCTGAAGACCCATAGTTGGTAGTGTAGTCTGTCCGGTGCTGCCGTAAAGCATTACGCAGTTCTTGAGAGAGGTGTACCAGCCAGGACACCAAAGTCACATAGTGCAGTATCTGCATGGCTTCTCCGGCACAGAGGGGTAATGACAGACATGCTATTCTCCCTATTTCAAGTCAAAGAATAACATCAAACTGTTTTTGAAGCTGTTATTTTAAGTTAAAAACGTACATAATTATGCTTTAATGAGGGTGTAACACTGTGGCACATATCATCAATTATACAGTATATTTTATTGCAAATAATTATAATGTAATGAAAGCTTTAATTACACTACACGTTAATTCAAGATAAATGAAACCTTGTAAGGTTGGTCACTATATTGTACATTAGGCAAATGTAATACAATGTTTAAAAAGTTTGCATGTGCATTGATTGTAGGGATATCAGAAATGTATTTATCTAAACTGTACTTGGCGTGTATCTTGTTTTGTAAAGGTGCCTGTAGGCTTGCAGTTTAAAATCTAAAAAAGTTTGTAGCGCTGCTTTCATCTGCACTGGTAATTTGCGACAGTGTCCCTTTATCAAATCAAAACATCCAAATAGGGAGGGATACTGCAATTACTGTCATTCCTTTAACACAAGCCACAAGGGTATCTATCCATAAACCACATTAGCCATGGCTTAATAGTGCACATGTAACTGTCAAATGTCTTCACAACAGTAAAGATGGCAATCAAGGCAAGCTGAGGACAGCTCCTCCGAGCAGCAGAGATATAGTCCCTCGTCGATTCTCGACCATGTCCCCTCTCAGCACAAAGTGTTCTACCATATCACTAATGGAGCTTTGGCTGGGCTCCCAGATTGATCGCCGAGCCATAATGCTGAAGAATCCTAAATTTCAACAAATCAGGCCAGGGCTTAGCCCCACCCCTGCTCCCTCCGTGAAACCTAAAACCCCACCTCACCCCTCCACACGACACGGACTGTCACTCCATTATGCATGAAGGCACAAGGACTGCTAATGGCATCCTCTTGGAGAAGCCAATGGGGTGGGCGAAGTGGACTTACGGGCGTGGCGGGGGGCAAACAAGAGATAGCAGTAAATTACGGAGATGAATCAGCGCGCTGAGGCCCCATACGAGTCTAAGGGGAAGGCCGTGATGTGACGGATGGCTGATCCAGAATCCATCACATCCTGTGATGAATCACTGTCCAGGAGAAGACGCACGTCGGGCTCACTCTGTTGGCTCAGGGGTTTCCAGACATCCATCTCTCACATATCAGCATATCAGGCTCTGGCAAGCAGGGGGAAATGTGCTGCTGCTGCGAAGCATGTATTGACTTTGAGATGAACTGTGCTAACTATTGCATGATCATACTAAACACTCGAATCTCATGCATGCGCCCCCCTGGACGTTTAAAGTACACTCCTCAAGTGTGTTATACTGCCCCTATTGTCACAGAGCTCACTTGCGTAACGTCTATAGTCAAAGTCCATAGTGTTGCTTGGTGCATCAAGACCTGTTTCTTTAACAGGAGAGGTATTCTGGTTGACATGCATGACCACCAACTGCATGCCGTCAATATACAGCTGACCAATCAATATTGATTATTTCAAGGACATAACTCATCGACGAAAGTGGACTACACTTATACTGGAGGAATATGTTTTGATACTCAAGACGCGTCTAACTGTTTGTAGGTCATGTTAAAATCTGCTTAACAGGTTACTGTTTATATAATAATAATACTATTAATACATGATATAATAATAATAATAATAATAATAATAATAATAATAATAATAATAATAATAATAATAATAGTAATAAATGGAAATACTGATAGAAAGGTATTAAATACAAAAAACTATTAAATACAATACATTTTTTACAGTATATATAATGTACATCTATTTTCTATGTAGTAGAGTAATTGCCTCCTGAGCATAGAGAGAGAATGACATCACAATCCCTCTGAGTTTTGTAATCTGAGCTTCTCTGTCATTTCTTTTCATAGCCTATTTGGCCGAACATGCATTTTAGTGCACGTGTGTGTGTGTGTGTGTGGCCTATAAAGCATTTGTTTTGGTCTGAAATGCTGGTGCTTTATGCTGGAATTACATGTAGAATTGTGCACGACTACACGACTTACTGATATCGCTGACATGGTAAGTGGGTCATGTTGCCAGCAAGACATTAGATTATAGACCCTTCTCCAAATATCCTCAAACAGCTCATTGTTTATGTTTTGAAACTTAAAAGTGCAAAGCCATATGCATCGAATCCATATTATAAGCCCATTTAGTTTTTTCTTTATGTTTTGTAGAATGTAGCATTATTGTTACATTTGTGGTATGTTTATTTTGTTTAGCCCATCATGTTTGACTCAGCCAGTGAACTATTGGGAATACTGGAGGACAGGAAATAAGGACTGACTCGATGCAGATGCACTTACAGGCAGTGCTCTTGGCAGCAGTGCAGCCACCAATCTCCTTTTAATCATCTCACTCCTGAGCAACTTCAAGTAAAAGCAAGGTTGCTTATTGTGCAGTGTCAACAGTGGAAATAAAAGACAAACACTTGTGAAATGAACATAGTGGCTAGAAGAGGAGCGGGGTAACATCCACTGGCGAAACCACTGGGGTGGCAAGGGGTGACAGCTGCCACCCTAAAACAATGCCTTGCCACCCCAAACTGCGTGACCTGCCACACCAGATGTCAGAAGTATTTTCTGTAATATACAGTATATTTTATATTATTG
>JAODUK010041065.1:0-12053 GCA_027564635.1 Typhlichthys eigenmanni
ATAAAGAAACAACATAGATAACCGACTGATGGAATGGTATACAAGCATACTAAGGGTTAATCTGTGTGTAATCCTTAGTTTGAGTGTCAGAACTCAATTGTGGGCAATGTGGATTTTAACACCACCAACAGTTTTGTGTGTTCTTATTTGTTATGCGTTATGTTATATGCATATGTGTGCTGCAAAACGTGGCCAAAAGTTACGCTTGAATATTGCTTCTGAATAAAACACTGAGGTTCGAACCATTTTGAATATATGTTTTTGCTCATTATGTCCAAATAGGCAATGGGTATTATGTGTAAACAACTGAGAGAATAATGTACAGATACAGTAACTACATGTTTTGGTAATTAGTAGTCAGTCAATGCACGGAGTTACATTCAAAATAAAATTGATACGGTACTTTTAGTATTTAGACTAACTTCCGGGAACTATTTTGAGGCTCCATGATCCGCCATTGCTGTGAAACAATGGTCCATTGGAGTGAACGGAGATGGTGTAACTTTGTCCTTTCCATGGCTCTGGTCGAGAGGTAGCGGGGTTTGAACCAACAACGTATCGATCACCTCTCTGCTCACTGTGCTACCGAAAACAAAAAGCCAAAGTCACAATTTGCTAGTGCAAACAAACAACGCGTCCGCCTTCTAATCAAAATGACTTTCCTGATGTGTGTGTGTGCGTGTGTGTGTGTGTGTGTCGAGGGCGTGTTTGTGATATCATTGCATTACCTCATTGCATCTGAAGCCTTGGCAGTGGTGTGTGTGTGTGTGTGTGTGTGTGTGTGCGCGTGCAGGTACAGGGTGGAGCCGCTTATTGTACCCTTCTGTTGATGTAGCATGTGTGTGTGTGTGTGCGTGTGTGTGTGTGTGTGTGTGCAGTTCGTGCACACACACACACACACACAGAGGGATGAGAGGACTCTTGTGGCTGTGGTTATTCTGTTAGCAGTGGTAATTACAGTAGAGTTGTAACTAGGGATGCAACCATTAGACATTTTGATGGTACGATTATAGTCTGAGGAATAATCACGGTTTCACGATTATTATGCATGAACACTAGCAATGCCGTTTTGGAGAGCCTTCTAATGCCCTCCTCCTGCTTTATGCCAATGGCCCTACTCTTAACTCACTGCTAGTTCATTGAGTGCATCCTCTGGAAAAATAATTGTTACTAACCTGTGGGGGGAAAGGTGGGATCGCCCAGGCGTCGCCCTATTTTCGGGGGGGTGAGGGTTCCACGGACCTCCCCGGTCCTCCCCCTGGACTAGTATGTACTAAAAACATTGGTTCTGGTGAAATTTCTTTAAACGATCAACTTCAAATATATCTGAAATATAGTTCCATTCCCCAGAAATTACCTCAATTATGTATAATTGCATGTTGATGTCTGAAAGGTCACTGGTATGTGTAGAAGGTATATTTCATATAGATATTCAATTAACAGTATCGACGTTTCAAACCATCAATTTGTAGATGGTCTCAAAATGCGCGTAGTTCTGCTGCTGGAAAGCCACGTGTACTCTGTTTAAACCATTCGGAAATCATTGTTGCCTTCTTCTTCGCACTTTTTGATCATGAGTTATTGAAGCCATAAATTGGACCTTTGGTTTAATGTTCACACATCAAACCAAATGAGAATGGGAACGTAGGCCTATGCTGTTTTGCTATTGAAGTTAGCAAACCGAAGAAAGTGTAATGTAATTCAGGAAGATATGATGTTAGATAAGATACACTGGACACTGGACTTGTTCCATTGCTGTTGCAGGAGGCGATGCACGCACATGTATAACTAAATGATGTAGCTTGTTAAGGTAACTACTAGCCTGCTAGCTTAACTGGTTGGCTATAGCTCAGGGAGGCTATTCTTGCAGTTCTTCATGCACTCCTGAAGTGATTGAAGTGAATTGTTTTGCGCTGCAGCCTGCAGAGCTTCTGTATTGCGCACTTGTCACTGGCACGCTGTTTTCTTGCCACCGTTCACACACTACTTACTACTATCTAGATTGAAATAGGTAGCCAGCAGCAGTTTGTTTTGGTGTGGCGTCAGTTATTCTGCCGCGGCGCAGCACCACGCCTAAATGAACGCAGAGGATTCACATTCACTGATGTTGCTCTCATGATAGTGCCGACAATGGCGCACAGCATTTTCTTTGTATTTCTTCCGTCTGTAATCTGCAGATTGCGCCTGGCAATGTTTGTTTGATTGTCCTCACTGTGCAACCAAACCGTCCCTATTTTGAGAGTAAGGACAGAAAACACTCAGTGCAGCTGATTCTTCATGGTTATAAAAACATAGTGAAGCCGGTTAATCGCTGCATCCCTAGTTGTAACACCTATAATAAATAGTGTGATGTTGTAATGTGTGGTAATAATAGTGTTGTGTTTTGCATCTCAGGTCAATTCATGACAACACACAAGTGTCATTACAGTACTAACCTGTATTCTTTATTTTACTGGGGTCATATTTTCCCCATTAGCATACTGTTGCTGTCTATGAATTCCATTGCTATGACAACCATGCACCACACACTTTGTTTGCTCCACACCCATTTCTACATGCTTGTGTGTGTGTGTGTGTGTGTGTGTGCGTGCGCTTGCTTTCGTGCACGTCACATGTGATATTTCCTCATCATGCACGGTCGGCGTTGGCACAACAATGCAGACGGGTCATTGGCCCGTGGCCACTCCCCATGCGGCCATGCCCTCAGCTGGGGGGGGCGCAATCTGTAAACGGTATCCTTAGCGTCGCCTCAAACGCGTCGCCATGAGTTGAGATTTGTTTAACTCGGTACCTGCCCACTTGGGATAGCCGACAGTTACTTCGCCTGTCGTCGCTTCAAGTCGCTGAATCACATTGACTTTCCATTGTCTCTCGTCGCTGCTAGTGGCTTGCAGTGTGTCCGGGGCTTTAGTGATGTAGGTTTGTTTGTGAGGCGCTGCTGTGGATCCACGACTCAAGTATATATTTGACCTTTTATTGTGGCGACAATGACAAGAGTAATAAAATATATAGCTGCATTGTTGTTAGTTGCGGTCAACAAAGCTATCGCTATCCCATGCACACTGCCGAACATGCTTATATGCGTTAACAACCTATAACCAGGACACCAACAAAACAACAAGAGACATAATTACGTACATTTATGGCACCTACAGTGATGGTGGTGCATTTTACGTCCCCTGGACGTGTCTCGTGTCTAGTCGGTGTACGCCGGTCAGCGGTGCCTTATTAAAGTTAAGGATGTGACAGACCGTTAATAATAAACGACACGTGATCATGTGATCCACAACAGCAGTAGCATTGCATGCAGGCTTCCATGTTGACTTTCACCTGAGCAAACGCACCAGACCACCTTGGGTCAGGACAGGACCCCCCCCACCCCCACCCCCATTTGTGTCTCCCCACCCCCCCACCCCAAATTGGCTCTAGTGTGAAAAACGATCAAACTCTCTTAGCCACAGTCATGCTTGGGCAGGAAGTCCTAGTGACGACATGCGGTAAATTCTAGGACAGCAATAACGTTGAAGAGGAAGAGTGTGTGCCTGTACGTGTCCTAAAGTGAATCTTGCCTGTGTGTGTGTGTGCGTGCATGTGCGCGTGTGCGTGCGTATGTGTGTGTGTGTGTGTGTGTGTGTGTTAAACCACGAGGCACAGCCCCAAGCAATGTGGACACAAGTATAGCCGCAGACGGGAGGTTTATTCAGTATGTCCGCCTCTTCTTGCAAAGGGGTTTACACAAGGTCACACAGGGTTACAGAAGATAACACAAGGTTGCCCAAGCCTGAAACCTCAAGGTGTAATAAGCGATTGTAAGATAATACACTTTCTGTCAAATTTGCCATCGCGTCTCTGTGCGTGCTGAAAAAATAATCGGGTACTTTGACACAACCGTGGATCAGTAAATTGGAACATAAAGTGGCGAACACCGCTCACAACAACTATTTCCTAGCCTTCGCAATGAAAGACATTGTGTGGGGGCGGAGCTTCTGAGGCAGCAGCCTATGGCATTGAAGGGAGAGGTGTTTCTGTTTTGATTTGAGTTCAAAGATTGCAAGTGTTGCTGAGAATGATTGTCTTTAACTTAAATAATTAACTGGAAATATTTACGTGTATCTCCCATTATTTCTGGATAACGGTGAAACACAGACGGAACAACCGGAGATAAAACATGTGAGTCGTCATTCAGACTAGTATGCCCGCTGTCCAGGCCAAGTGGTGTGTCATCTGTAAATGGCATGGCCTGGTGTTTGGCAGGTTGAGAACGCAGGCGTAGTGGTAGCAGGCAACAGAGATGCTTTTAAGTAGCTCTGCCTTTTAACATTCTTTACAAAAGGATGATTGTGAATGGGTGAGCTCTCTGTTTCTCTCTCTCTGTCTCCCTCTCTCTCTCTCTCTCTCTCCCTAAGTCTCTCTCTCTCTCTCCCTCCCTTCCCTTGTAACCTTCTTGCGGTTTTTCATCCAGATCTCTCTCCTTTTCTCTTGACCCAATTATCTCTCTCTCTCTCTCTCCCTCTCTCTCTCTCTCTCTCTCTCTGTCTCTCTCTCTCTCTCTCTCTCTCTCTCTCTCCCTCCCCCCTCCCCTTCTCTTCTCTTCCCTCCTTTCTCAATGTTTCCCGGGGGAGCCGGGGCACCGGGGTGAAGGACAGAAAGTAGGAGCGCCGGGAACGGAAAGACGAGTGAAAATGACAGGGAGCCAGGGAACGATAGATCAAGGAAAGGGAGAGGAAGGAAAGAGAATAGAAATACATTAAGGAGCAGTAGAAAGGTGCATAGAGGCAGACAGACAGGTAAGATGGATATTCATCTTCCATGTGTTTATTATTATATTATTATTATTATTATTATTATCACATGTTGGAGTCCCATACGGTGGCATAGGCCTATTTACTACAGCCAGGGTAAGATTGTACAAATGTAACTGGTGTTCAAAGTATTAAAAGTACATTTCTGTGTCTGCTAGGCCTATTATTTGTTAAATGTTTAGCACTTTACTCTAGTTTTAAGTTTCTAGGACAGGTTAGAAGATTCTATTATTGTGAAAATGATGAGATAAGGAGATCTCTTATTCTGTTCACGTCCACACATTTTCTGGGCCATACATACTGCCTTGCTGTATATTTTAAATGGTTGCTCATTTATATACCAGAGGGCTGCATTGTGATAGCTGCCAGCTGGCTGGGACAGTTACCAAAGACAATACTGATGTTATTACAGTGGGAGAGCATTCACAGTTCAACAGAGTTTCCCTATGGGGAAAAATGAATAACGTTTTCGATATTCTTCCCCTACCACAGCCTGTGATTAACTCTTATGTTGCAAACTTATGGGTTTTGTCAAAGGAACATGTTCCCACTGAAAACGACCACACAGTAACAATTTCGAGATCGCTAACTAGTCAATGTAAGCATTTTGCTACATGCAATCTAGTGCTCCATTGCATATACGTCAAAGGTGCAGTCACTCAGCGAGAAATGTTACCATGGCATCTTAGTATGTCTGTTTTACAGCTATGACTTTTAATTTTAATTTGATTAACATTATTGAAATGTGCTCAAAGTTTGGAAGGAATAATGTAGGGTACCTTGCTTTCCTATCGAGCTGTGACACGTAATCTGCGCTGGTAGTTGACTTTTTACTTTTGCAGTTAGAAAACAGCATATAACTTGCAAACGAAGACCTCAACACATCTGAAATGAGTTAAACTCATTTCAACTTCACGCAACAGGATCGAGGCGACTACCAATGGGAGCTGTGCATATCGCTGATTGACAGATTGACTGAATCATTTCAAGTGTGAAATATCTGAGAGGGATACCTTGGCAAACCAAGCCTGGAAATGTAAACAAAGCAACCAATCATCAGCCGCAAAGCGATGGGGCAGCACGGTGGCCCAGTGGATAGCACTGCCTCACAGCAAGAAGCTTTCTGTGTGGAGTTTGCATGTTCTCCCCTGTGTCTCCGTGGGTTTCCTCCAGGTGCTCCGGTTTTACCCCACTATCATATATTTGGTTCATTCTCCAGTCAGTGCCATTGACCAGTGACTCTGACTCCGATCAGGAGTTGGTCCCCGCCTGCCCGGCCGCTGCCCGGCCGCTGCCCGGCCGCTGCCCGGCCGCTGCCCAGCGGCTGCCCAGCGGCTGCCCAGCGGCTGCCCACTGCCCCCTTGAGGGATGGGTTAAATGCAATGTAACTAAGCACCTTTACCTTATGCGCGACGAGTGAATCGCTGGCAGTGTGTCCGTGGCTTTACAGACAGAGTTGGAGAGGAGGTCATTCAGGGGAGGTGGGAGGAGATTGGGCCTTGAACGGGGGACTGAAAAGGGGGCCAGGGAGGAGAGAGATGGGTGACATTTGCAGAGCGCCACCCTGCGCTGGAGGAAGGACAAATGAGCGAAAGAGAGGGGGAGAGAGTAAAAGGAGACAAGCCACACAACAAAAAAGAAGATTTCTTCAGTTCTTCAGTTAAGTTGTTGTAGAAAGTGCTGTGTGCGCATGTTCGAGCGCGCGCGCGCGTGTGTGTGTGTGTGTGTGCGCACACACGCATGTGGAAACCCAGGCGGCCCACGTTTACCACAGGCCTAAGCAGCCACGACGAACATGGCCCAGAAGGCCCACAGCCGGCTGCCAACACACTGGCGTGTTTGTGTGTGTGGTCTGGTGAGCCCGACACTGAGACCTGGTGCTGGCTCCATTCATGACAACCACCGCTGGCAATAGAGGAGCCACGCCCGCTTCCCACAGCTGTGGTTTTCACACTATTTAGCCAATACGATGTTCCTTTTTTATTTTTTTTTGTAATGCAGATAAACATGCATTAATAAACGACCTGTGCATGCCTAATAAACCTTTTGATGAACAAACATTATTAATAGGGCTCACTAAAATACATATAGGTATAGTAAGTGATTTAACGTAGCATTAGTTAGCTTACAATCGCTTACTACACCTTTAACGTAGCATTAGTCTGTGGTGGTTTATGGTAGAAACAAGATAAACATTCAATATCATTTGTATGTAGCTCTCACACACCTGTCCACAGGTGCCTTTCAAGTGCAACTTAAAACTATTGTGTTGTTCCTAACTAAATGAGGTTAGATTAGGTTACCCTGTGCTATTACCGCCACTCCTTGAACCCACAAATGACGACAAGCACTCTTACATGGTGGGGGAAATAAATGAGCATTTCAATCAAATAAATGTACATTTACAGCATTTGTCAGACGCTTTTATCCAAAGCGACTTACATGAATAGTAGTACATTTGTCATTAGATGGACAGGTCATTCACCTGCAATACATTGCCTGCATTTAGAGTAGCTTCCTCTCCCTCTCCCCCTCCCCCTTCTCCTCTTCTCTCTGCACCTCCTTAGCCAATCATGCGTAAGGCGACCTGTTATATTTTTACCCCCCCCCCCCCCCCCCCGTGCTCCGTGCGTGTGCCCATGTGGACAGGGAGGGTGAGTCGGCGGGCGATTGTGAAATTATAATTTCAACTTCTATCGTGTGTGTGCGTGTGTCTTTTTGGTTGGCCCATTGAAAAGCACTTTTGAACCAAAGCTCCTTTCTGCAGATTGACGCGTCACCATGACAACAGAGGCGGGTTCTGAGACGACGGGGGTGAAGGGAAAAGCGGAGGAGTCGACTGCTCAGCCGGGGGAGAACCAGGAAGTGCCGCCCACCGAGAACGCTGAGCCAGAGGGAAGCGAGGAGGTGAAGGAGGTGGAGGAGGAGGAGAAGAAGGAGAAGGAGGGAAAAGGAATCTCTCGATTTTTGCCCCCATGGCTTAAGAAGCAGAAGTCTCAAAGCCAGGTGTGTGCATGTGCGCGCGCACACACACACACACACACACACACACTTGACTGGCCTCTCTAGGTACTAATTTATTGCATTTATTAACCAGTGAATTGCTAATAATACTAACAACGTGACCCTTGCTATGCAGTAACAAACAGTAACCTTATGTATCATGAGTTTGATGGACAAAGCCAGGCACCATCGTACTTTCAGTAGCCCAGTAGCTAGCTAGCGCTATTAGCCAGAAGACGATGAGGAGAGCAACAGTCTAGTTAGGGAAGACTTATTGTCACTACGGCAACATTCACATTAAGACGTCTGTCAACGTTCATTACGGCAGAATCCTAAAATAACCCTATGATGCCCCGTTAATTGTGCTCCGACATGAATGCCGCCATAACCAGGTTGTGGCCAAAGAGACCTCTCCAAGCAAAGAAGGCTCGCCGACAAAAGAAGCAGTTGCCAAGGTGACGGAGGAAGAGGCTGCCTCAAAAGTGAACGGCCACGCTGAGGAAGTGGAAGAGAAGGGGGAAGCAAAGTCGCAGGAAGTGAAGGAAAAAGAGGCGGAATCTCACTCCAACGCCAGTGCTGACACCCAGGTAGTTTGAGGCGAGGTAACGCAGCGGCCATCGCCGGAGGCCGATGCATTGCGTGGTGCAATGCATGCTGGGTAGATATTTTGTCAAGAGTTGTCGCGTGAATGTATGAGCGCTCGTCACTTGAATTGCATGAATGGTCCTACCTTTTTGATGAGATTCATTCTGATTCAATCAGTGGTGAGTCTAAAAACGCTTATATTTCTGCTGCAGCTAAACTGCTGATAACTTATTAAGCTAAGCTGTTCTGCTGTTGGCATAATTTTCTCTGCTACTGTCACACAAACACATGTTGATGCATGCTAAAAATGTACACAGCTTTACCCTATCTAACCAGCAGAGGAAGAGCTGATTTAGTCATTTGGAAAAGCTTATTGAGTCCAAAACACAATTTGGTTCTTTTGCAACAAGGGTTTTATTACTGTAGTATATTGTAGCGCTCTGGTAAACACTTGAGCATGTATTTATGTTTCTGTTAAGCCTTGGACAGCAGGACACAACGCGGGAACATGTTGGTCATTTGGAGAGCAGCTGCGTAGTGTTTGAAAGTTATTACACATGTGTGCACACCCCACACACACACACACACACACACACACACACTCACACGTGCGCACAAACGCACTCTCTCTCTCTCTCTCTCTCTGTCTGTATCTCTCTCTCTCTCTCTCTCTCTCTCTCTCTCTCTCTCTCTTCCCAGCCTGCGAAGGAGGAGGAGGAGGAGGAGACCAAGGCAGAGGAGAGAAGTGCGGAGGAGCCCGGGGCTGTGACGGAGGAGCCGGGCGGAGGTGCACAGGAGCAGGAGGAGCAGGAGGACACAAGGGAAGGGAAGGCCCAAGGCCAGACCTCCATCTTCCAGTCTCCTCTGCGGCTGGTGAGGAAGGCCAAGATGAAGCTGATGATGTGCCACGTCGCCCTCCTGGACGGGACAGACCTCCTGTGTGAGGTGGAGGTGAGGTGTGCGGGTGACTGTGAAAACACATTTGCAGAAGGTTCTGCGAATGTATCAATAATCAAAATATGATTATCTCTCAGTCACAAGTATTCAGAACCTTTATTCAGTATTTTGTAGAACCTGTCTTCTTATGTGCGTCTCTACAAGCTTTGCATACTTAGATTTGTGCGGTATATCCCATTTGATCTAGATGAGGCTCTCAAGCTCCGTCATGGATAAGACTGTGAGCTGCCATCTTTATGTCTCCACATACAGGCTGTTCTATTGGGTTTGGGCAAAGTCTGGGCTTTGGCTGGGTCACTTGAGGGTCAGCGCCTTGTTCTGGGTTATTGGGTGTAGGTTAATTGGCAAAAATGGCAATGTAATCAATTTAAAATGTGATCTACAACATGAAATGTGCGAAAGGTGAAAAGGTCTGTTTATTATTCATCCTGGCTTGCACACATAGGGGAGTTGTGCATGAACTATTAGCCTCTTCCTTTGGTCATGAGTCATGGGTGAGATAGTTTGAAAACAAGAGACTCTCTCTTATCACTGGTGAGAAATGTGAATATAGTTTCCTTTCTGCTAACTGGTGAAATTGTGGGGGATTTCATAGGACAGTCTGTGTTTGTTTGGCGGTTACAAAGTTATACGGACGTTGTCACTGTGTCTAGCCACAGGGAAGTGTTTTAGTTTTTCTTGACACCATAGCAAACATGATTTGAATAACATGAAAACATGTGCACAGTCAGGACAGTACGGCCTTTGATTATTAGGGTTTGTCAAGCTACAGGTAGGGCTGTGTATTGGCAAGAATCTGGCAGTCATAGCAGTGCTAATGTGTGGCGCCGCTGCAAAAAATAACAGAAACACTTATGTAAACTGGCTCAGGGACTACAGAAGGAAATTAGCTTAAAGCTAAATCTGTTAACAAGCATCTTTCCGTTCTTTTGAGGTTAATGTATTACTTACAAATAAATTCGATCGATGCAGTGTTTTATAGAATTGATCCAGTATTACGCAATGTAATATAGCGATACTCTGGTGTATCGATATTTTCTTACACCGCTAGCTACAGGTATGACACTGTTTCTGTGGCACTGAGGGGGCAACAGTCTTCTTGTTCTGCTGAGATAGTACATTTCCTACATGTTCTCTTTATGCGCTACATTGTCTCATTTAATTGCATATACTTGGCCCGCTCACTGGATGTAACATGTAGGCTAACTTCAGAAGGAGAGCTGTCATCGTGGAAAAGCTCTGAGTGTGTCATATCATTCTGACTGCGTTGTGTTTGAAGCTTAAGCTGGTTAAGTAGGATACACGTCAGTGTCGTGATGTAACTGGGGGGACATGGCATTTAGCCTTGCATCCAATGGTGTCCCTGGGGGGATGTCACATGCTCCCGTTGTTGGGGCTTGGTTTTGGTGAGGGGGGGATTAAAGTGGAGCGCACCACAGGGGGTGACCGGGGAGAGCACACGTGAATAAAAACGGGGCAGATTAAGGAGGTCCCGCCAGATTGGCGCTTTGCATCTGCCCCTCTAGCAGGCACGTGGCTTGGTGGTACTCCTACACACGCTTTGTTGCCTGTCAATACTAATCAACAAACAGGCACATTATCAGTTAGGACTTTTATGAATGAATATTATTTTAACTTGTATCTTTTTAGTTAATATAGCAATATTATTATATCTGTTATTATTATTATTATTATATGTTATTATTACAATATTGTTGTTAAGTCATTGCCTTTGAACCTGAATATAATATTTAATTAATTTGTCTTATAAAGACGTGCCAATTGGTCTTGGAAGCAGGAACAGGAACCCCACTACAATTAAGAAGAGTTATGTTTTGTAGCTAGTAGCATCTTGCTATTATATCAGCTTTTATTCATGCTCAGATGTTTCCACCAATCAGAAAGCAGAGCTTGTTCTGTTTCACTTGCTGTGTTTCCCTGTCCAGCCATGGGCAACCGATGGCCTTCTTACCAGCACACTGCTATTTTTATAAACGGTGCATCCGATCACTATTTGGCCTTTCATCCACATGTAAACGGCGTATCTGATCACTATTTGGCCTTTCATCCACATGTAAACGGCGTATCCGATCACTATTTGGCCTTTCATCCACATGTAAACGGTGCATCTGATCACTATTTGGCCTTTCATCCAAATGTAAACGGCGTATCCGATCACTATTTGGCCTTTCATCCACATGTAAACGGTGCATCTGATCACTATTTGGCCTTTCATTCACATGTAAATGACGTGTCCCATCATATTTGGCCTTTCATCCACATGTAAACGGTGCATCCGATCACTATTTGGCCTTTTATTCACATGTAAACGGTGCATCTGATCACTATTTGGCCTTTCATCCACATGTAAATTAAGTATCCGATCACTATTTGGCCTTTCATCCACATGTAAACGGTGCATCTGATCACTATATGTCCTTTCATCCACATGTAAATTCAGTATCCGATCACTATTTGGCCTTTCATCCACATGTAAACGGCGTATCCAATCACTATTTGGCCTTTCATCCACATGTAAACGGTGCATCTGATCACTATATGTCCTTTCATCCACATGTAAACGGTGCATCTGATCACTATTTGGCCTTTCATCCACATGTAAATGACATATCCGATCACTATTTGGCCTTTCATCCACATGTAAACGGCGTATCCAATCACTATTTGGCCTTTCATCCACATGTA
>JAODUK010041076.1:0-5000 GCA_027564635.1 Typhlichthys eigenmanni
ATAGAACTCTATGGGAGAAGTACCAGAGACATTATATAGAGGAGACAGACCACTTAGAGAGTCCTCAATAGAACTCTTTGGGAGATATCCGCTAATGCCACATATGGCAGTTGGGAGGAAAAGAGCCAAACATCTGCTTTATAACAACCAGACGTTAACCTATTTAGCCAGCCAGTGTTGCTGAACTGATGTAAGCAGACAGTTTAGAATGTTTCGAAGAAGTATATCCTGAGGGAGGAAAAGGCTTATAAAAGTTAATTTTGGGGTAAAGTCAAAATGTTTTAGTTTTTTCATCAGAATTGACTGGTGACTGTATACAATACATGTTCTTACAATACATGTTCTTACGGCAGGGGTGACCATTGAAAGTGCCCCCAATAATTTAGATAGTGTCTAATAGCAGATAGAAGAAGAAATTAAAAGATAACAGTCTGATAGAAGTCTGGCCCTAGATAGAAGAAGTTTCACCTTACCAAGATGGCTGCCGAGTGACTTGAACTACAGAATAAGGACTTTGGCGGCTCTTTTGCTAGCTATTAAAAACAAAAACATGTCTTCCTGCAGCTCACAGAAGAGATGCCAGTTGTGCTACAGGACTACTTGTGGCAAAACAGGAGACACAAAAGAGTCAGGGAGGTTTTCAATCAAGCGATGTCACGGCAATGCAACCCTGAGAAGAGAGGGTCTACACAAACACCTGTTACCATCCGTTACAGCTGAAGGCTGACGGTTCATTAGAGGCGAGATAAAGTTCCCCTTCTTCGACTGCTGGCTGTATTTCAACAAAGCAAAGTGCTTGCAGACAAATTATGACACGCAGACAGGATTTAGCTTTAGCATTTTATAACCCGGTGTTCTGTCTCCCCCCATCTCTTTCCCGGCTTTATCCCCACACAGCCATTCCATAGTGATTACTATGGGGGTAACTATGGGGTAACTATGGGCAGCTATTGCATAATGATTAGGGGCGTAACGGTTCACCATACCCATGGTTCGGTTCATACCTCGGTTTTTGAGCCACGGTTCGGTTGATTTCTCTGTTTCTTTTATTTATCCCTGAGCGACTGGACACTTTTTCTGCCATTTAATACGTTCACTCTGCCGTTTAATACTTACATTGTGGCTGCACAGAGATGTGACCTAAGCCCAAACATTTGTATCTGTCCATTGATGTATATTTACCTTTTTCAACAACAAGGCATGTTGCCAGGCGGAGGAATGGACTAGCGTGTAAAAATGACTTTAGCATTACATCATCTGCAGACGTGTGGCAAGATGCTGGAACAGCTCACAAGAGGTTTCTTTACAGAGCATGGAGGCTAGAACAGCTCTCTCTCTCTCTCTCTCTCTCTCTCTCTCTCTCTCTCTCTCTCTCTCTCTCTCTCTCTCTCTCTCTCTCTCTCTCGTGACAAATACACTCAGAGACGAGGACACCATTTCTAGTTTGGGAGGGTTTGGCTTTCAAACACCAGGCCAACTGATTACAGCCAAACATATTATAACTGACTTATGAATCATTGATAGGTGCTCTATATAATGTTTTAAACATTAATATAGCAGTAAACAACTATTGTCTTTGTAAAGAAATAAGTAATACATGTACATACATGTTTGCATGTTAGTGTGTTTGCATATGTGTGTGTGTGTGTGTTGTGTGGCTAATGATGCATTTATTTTAGTCGACTGGTGACATCTAGTGGCAGAAAAGATCATATACTGCCACTTTAACCTGTGAACCGTTAAAGGCATATATATCTGCAATTCTAGCCTAGTTCTAATTCCACTCAGACAGCATGCGTGTATACACACCACATGTAAAACAGCATCTGAATAGATTTTACGGCATTTAATGCCATTAAAGATTTTTTCATACAGTATACATAAAATTCATCAAAGTTATTACACAGAATATTTTCATTTTTGGGGGAATTCAGCAAGGCTCCAGGGGATTTCTCTGGGGACACGGACGATAAGGTCACGTTACTCTCTTGCATCCAGCCACATCCGGTCAGAAGCCCAGGCCACGGTCCCTGCGGCCTTTAATCTGTGGGACAACAAGCCTGCCCCCGCTCCTGTGGCTGCATGCACACAGTCACGCACTCATAATCAACACCGGCTCCCTCCCAGGTCGTTCCCAGGACCGTGCTAGCTCTAAAGTGAGCGACAACTGGATTTATTCACAGCGTAATAACCTCTCTACCTCCTAGCACTCAATCCTAACTCAAGTGTCTTCCCCAAGTGTGATTTCTATTGTTTTCCGTTCTCTTCACTTGAATGAAAAAAGAGCTGTTCTGCTATTACGTATTTAATACTTTAGCATTAGGAACTTTGTTTGATGATTTACTGATATATTGACATGGTATGACATGATGAGAAGATGCTGGAACTCGTATAATATAATACTGTTTGCGTGCAACTGCTGGTGTGTGACCTGGCCAACTGTTGACACATGTAGTCCATGTAAGTCTCTTTGGATAAAAGTCTATCAAATGCCGTAAATGTAAATGTAATTAATAAGAAGGCCACAGCCGAGGATATTATTCTGTGTCACTGCGTTCTCAGGTGTCCGGCTCCGACGTGCCTTTAGCTCACCTCCGTGCACAACCCACCCACCCAAGGGAGGCACATGATGGGTAATGGCACCAAATTCAATAGACCGGCCGCCGGGCTGCCATGGAGTGGCTAAAAATACCGGCAGCATTTCCCCTTAATCAGATTGATTAAAGTGCTCCCTTGTTGAGGCTCTCCTCACCCCTCCTCACCCGTCCTCACCAATCCTCACCAGTCCTCCCCCCTCGTCGACCCACCCACTCCCGGAGCCATCTGGCAAGGTGGGTTTGTCAAGAGCTGCCGTCACACAGCACTGTTCACCTTGTCTCTGGCGAGACAGGGTGCGCTACCAGGCTACAGGAAGCTAACAGGACAGACAGCGTTGAGCGTGTCGGTGCAAAAACAAACCAAAGAACAGCAGTGAGACAGAATGTGAGTACGCTCAGCAGTGCTTCGGTAAACACGCACGGGCATCCAGAAGATGCCTAGTAGTCTGGGCTGCCTCCCCAAAGCATTGTGCACGTTCATGGGGCTGATAATCTGCACCAGCCCGGCTCCGGAACCTCCCGGCACAGGTCCATCAGTGGGCCACCATTACTCTGCCACCGCGTCAACCTCTGACCTGGTACCAACAGGCCCTCTCTAAGCACCTTGGCTTACGAGAGCAGGCATATAGCGGGGCTTAAGGAGTATACAGAGGCAGAGGGTAAACAAAGCTAACCTAGCTTAAACGGCTAACTGACGATTTAGCGCCAAGTCACCTCTTTCCACGCTCTACGTTATCAAACGGCAGTACACTGTTCTGATTTTCTTTCGCAGACTTGTCCCCGCTTACACCCTGAGCTAATTTTCCAAAGGGGATTAATAAAATGAAATGCATACTAATTTAAACTGAACATCCATACGTCATTTCTTTTTGTACTGAACAACCTGACAATCACACTAAAATGTAATTCAGTCAGGACCACTATAGTCAAAATAAGGGAGCTCCCTGCCCTTTCCATGCGCGTACATAGAAAGTCCAAGGCAGGGAGAGCAGCAAAAAGACGTACAGAAGGGTACGGTGTACAGAACAAAGCAAGCGTCAATGACAACACCGTGAGATGGAGTAATCAAACACGGCATTAGAGGAGGTGGTGGGGAGGTGGTGGGATGCAAAACAAGCTCGCAGAGGAAGCACTAAGAATGGGTGCTTAAATAATGCCTTGACTAGATGGGCCAATCTTATGCTTTGCCGTGATCAGCTGAGCAGCCTGGTCACTGAGATCAGCTGGCAGTGAGCTGATTGTGATCAGCTGAGGATTGAGATAAAGCGTGGCCGGGCGTGACTTTGTGGCCTGCCTGAACTATCGCTATGCTTGATTTATACTGTATTAAAAAACATATGCAGGCTAAGATAAACGAAATCTTACTTTTTTTTGGTTCTCAAAGCCATAATCTATGCTTTTTCTAATTTAGGTCAATTTGGTAACACCTACCCATGTGGCCATTTTGGAAACATGCATGCGAGCAAGAAATGCAAAACAGAAAGGTTTTCATGCATGCAGAGTAGTCTGAAGCATTGCTTCGGCACAATTGGCTAATACGGAGCAGTATAGGTATTCATTTAGATGTTTCCCTACTGTATCTTAAAACATACACTGCAGCACATTAACAGGCAGAAAACATAATAGGGAGCTTTTGAAATTCCTCCCGGGCAATATCACTTTAACATCTAATGTGGTGGTGATATGATTATCAACGTGCGAAACAAAGCCCCTGCCTGTTGGTGAATTCAGAATGAAGACGGTGCAAACAATGTTTCGCGCAGCCTTTCATCTATTTTGGGCTTGTTTGGTCTGGTTCTCAGCCCACAGCTCCTCTTCAGCAGGCCAAGACCAGGAATGTAGGCCCACAAACTGGGAGCCCCCCTCCCCACACACACACACACCACCATCATCGGCCCCTGGGACTAACAGCTCAGCTCCGCTCCCTGCCTGCCGACACAAAACACACAACACTTCCATTGAGGGAAAACAAGGAGAGGTTTCTCTGAACTGAAGGTGACCACAGCAAAGTCCTTACAGGCAGGTCTCACCACTCGGCAGCCATCTTTGAAGACGTTATTTAGAAAGACAGTGTAAACAGGTGGCTTATGTCAATGCAACCACACGATTGGCTAAATAGGTTAATGCTTGGCAGGTTTTATATCTGCCAAGCATTAACCTATTTAGCCAGCAGACGATTGGCTCTTTTGGATTATGTCATACAACAACACCGCCATTTTGAATATTTACAGAAATGACTGAATCATTTTTATCCACACAAACACACTCACCAGGAGCATGTGGGGGTTACACATCTCACGTGCACTATCACGAGCACTATCTTGAGCACGTGCACTATCACGAGCCCTAGGACACGCCGCTCAGCCGCCACGGAGGGAGGCTGTCGCAGGCTGTCAATCTCCA
>JAODUK010041076.1:10000-20753 GCA_027564635.1 Typhlichthys eigenmanni
GCTCTGTATTGTGTAAGCCTGAGTGTTCTAAAGTGTCATCTGATAATATAGAACATCATTATCCTTATTTAAAAACAGATCTGCATGTTTTTAGTTGTTGTTATCTCCGTACATTTGCAAACATTTTAATAAAAAAGGTACTTCCTGGTCTTAGAAATAAAGAAATAACCACTTTATTATTTAGGCTATTAGAAAATATGATATATCGGTAATGTGTGATGACGCAATGCTGTCAAAATTCTAACATGACCTGTTTATCTATTGACACATATACTGCCGTCCAAGGAGAGTTATGGGAGAGATCCCATATCCAGTGAAGCTTCTACATAGCCCGCCCTTCCCCCTCTCTCTTTGTCTTACATTTCATTAACAGTTTTTATTTGTGTAGCTATTAATTGGACGAGCTGGATATATTCCCTTCCTTACCAGCCTGTGTGACATATTTCTGGTCGCACTCTAGAAAAAGAAAGCGGCCTGTAAAATATTTATCAGGTGCTAATGAGGTTATGCAGCACTTTTCGAAGGGGAAGTAGTACAATCGAGGAAGGAAATCTAATTATGCACAACTTTCACCGTGTTTGTAAAACACCCTTCCAAAGCGCTTCAGAAATATAAATACAATTGCAGTAATTGTAATTATAGAAATATAACTTTTCTACATTAAGAATTAATCGCTTAATGTGTGCTTTCATCGTTTGATGTCACAAAAGTTACAATATGGATTTAATAAAATCATGAACGCACATTTCTAAATCCAAATGTTTCCTTACATAAACATGTTTATGTGACAGATTGTCCTTTGGTGTTACGGACTATTGGTAATTAATTGGTTTCCAGTTTCCAAGTCCCTCTAGGCCCTATGAACTAAAGTCATCCTTTCCATTGTTAGGCAGACAGAACAAATGTGATCCTGGAAACTTGGAGACAAAAACAACTTGCGTCGTGTTAAGGAAACAAGAGGCAAGCTTACCCCGCGACCCGACTCTGGATGAGCGGATGAAGATGGATGGATGTATGGATGGATGGATGGATGGATGGATGGATGGATGAGTCAAGCTTAAATTAATTCATTTAGAAAGATTTTCTTACAACATAACATTAAATGAAAGAAGGCTGAGAAGTATTACTGAGCCCCTCACCAACCTTTACCTTGATGTACTACTGTACTTGATAGCTGTCCATTAAAAATATGGACGGCTATCAATATGGTAATATTCTACCAGCAGCAAGAAAGCAAATAAAACTGTATGTCAGCCTAAATTATTTTTTTAACAGCTGCAAAATGAAGGTCATTCATAGGATAAACTTTATACAGTATTATATTATATTTATATTGGTATTCATATGCACTTGTTCTTCCAATGACCCAGTGAAACCAGCCACATTAAATGAGACGCCTTGGATTTGTAGATAAAAACGTCTGGACACCAACTGGTGCCAAATCTACTGTCACAGTGATGTTGTTGATGTACCATGAAGAGAGAAGCCACACTAACAGATGTGGCTCTCTGCCTAGCCACCAGGAGCACAGCTAGAATGACATGTTCTGCCATTAAGGAGTGAAACGGAACACCACAGTTTACACAAGCAGCGCAGGTTTGTGTTGTGAGCCGACAGCAATAGCATGTTGTAGGCTGTCTCAAATACGATGTACAAGAATGAGTACAATTACATGTATCATGTGTAAGCATCGTGCAGGCAGGTCAGCTCCGGGGCTTGAACCCACAACCGTGCAGCAGCGAGTCCAGCACCCGGACCGCTATAGCACCATTCCTATGATTCAGATGTGTTGGAGGCAGACAGGGAGACATCTAAATCAGGCTTTGTTTAGTCATCTGAATGTAGGGACACAGGCCTTCTGATGGGTCCTCTCACGGCGTCAAGGCTCAGTAGGATCACAAAGCAGTGAAGCACCGCTCCATCTGGTTGTGACACAAGTGCATCCACTCTCCCAGTATGGCCTGTCACACGCCACGCCGGGGGCCCGGCTCATGAAATAGCCTTGTGAGTAGTGATTGACCGATTGCATTTTTTCCTGACCGATTCCGATACCGGTTTTTGTCAAGCCTGACCGGCCGGTTTTCACGATTCCGATTTTATTGTACAGCTCGGTCATTTAGATGCAGATTTTAAATGAACTCACGTTTTAAGCCAGCGCTTGCCTTCATAGGACTTTGTTGACGGTCCCTTAATCGCCAACACTAGTTTGTCTTGTGTTTACATTTTTATAAGGCAGCGTCCGTTTAACAGGTGCATGGAGCAGCCAGGAGACACGGAAAGAAATTGTTTAAATGAACTGCCCAAATCGTTTAATCTTTGAGCCATGTGTAATAGAACTGTCGCCACCAGTAGGATAATCTACACCCTGCATCGCCAACTGCGAGTCATCCAAACAGAGACAACATGACTGTCGCGGTACGGTAAAGACTGGCTGTGAAGTATGCTAACTGAAAAATAAGACGCGTAACTTATTTTTTTCTATAACAATAGGCTACTATGCAAATGCTATGCTCTGTTTTACTTGCTAGATATTGACGCTCAAAGTGTGTATTCTCTGTGTAAAAATAAATTTACTGAGAAGCTTACCTATGACTTGACATCTATTTTGGACACACATTTTAATTTCCACACCAAGAAATGTGTTAGGCTACCGGAACACAGATCGGCCGAAATGTTTTGAAAATCCGGCCGGTTGCCGATCGCGGGTTTTGGAGCAAAATTGTCCGATTCCGATTGGTGTCCGGTCAATCGGTGCATCTCTAGTTGTGAGACCATCCTGATCTTGCTAGCTTCAACTTCAACGGTCTGGATAGACTGACATCGTTGCGCTCAAGTACGACCCACCAGTGGTTCTGACCAATCAGCGTTGATCGTAGTTTACGCGTGACGTAAACCAGCAGTGATTGGACAATCACTGTCAGGTCGTCCAATCACCTGCCCAGATGGTTGCTTTGCCTTGTGTTTATTGACGCAAAACAACAGCACTGACACACACCGCCATGGGCGTGTCGGTAGGGGGAAAAATAATAGACAAGAATGGTGAGAGAGAGAGAGAGAGAGAGAGAATGGGAAAAAGGGAGAGAGTGCCGGGAGAGATAGATGAAATGGAGAGATAGATAGGGTGACACAGAGAGAGAGAGAGAGAGAGAGAGAGAGAGAGAGAGAGAGAGAGAGAGAGACATATAATTAGGGCTCTGCTCGTCCTTGTGTCTACCAGGCTAATGTGATTTTCACCAGAGACAATGGCCCCTCTGGCTCACACACAAGATAACCATTCCACATAAAGCCTTGCACACGCACGCACACACACACACGCACACACAAACACACCCGCACACACACACGCACACACACACACACACACACACACACACACGTGCACACTTACCTCTGTCATGTGAATAAGGTAGAACTTCAGTTCCTCCACATGATCTGAAAGACACACAGATGCCCTCTGGGTCACTCTTCACAAACATGCCAGCAATATTGATTTATATTATACAACACGTAAACTGTAAATCAGTAGTCAACTGCATCACTTGTTCACTCACATCCTTGCTCCCTTCCCTTCACCTGCTTCCTTTCTTCCTGCCTAGTTCTGCACCTCGTGAAAATGCTTTTTGTCGTTTGTTCAGTGTTTTCGTTAGTGAAAACACTGCCTCTCTCAATCCCAGCCCCTCTCTTCTTTTACACATGTGAGTAGGGAAGTAAGTAAATGTTATTTATACAGCACTGTGCTTCACATGTGACACTGTAGTTTGGGGCTGGCCCCAAATATTATATTATTCTGGTATTCGTTCGTTGGGCATGTATTCTATTCAAATATTGGGATTCGAGTATTTGTTTTTTCACATTATGCATGTTTTCACATTAATCCCTCCTGTCTCCATATAAACCCACATGTTGAAATGTAATGGCCTGCCCTACACTGTGTCATCAACACACTTTATTGTTATTGGCTCTGTTTGTAAGAAGAGAGCGAGGCTATTCATTCAACACACACTCTTATTGGCTAATACAGGAGGTATATGCTATTTGACAGCTCTTACTGGCTCAATTGACGTGTCAAAGTGGCCATTTTGAGCGCATGGCTATGTTTACATGTGTGCTCACTAAAGATAGGAATCAAATATTACTTCTGTTATACTTCTTAATTATATTTTAGTGTTTTTCATGTTTTTTTTTTAGAAAGAGTATTCAAATACTTGTTCGGAAATACCATCAAGTATTCGAAACCTGTAAAATGGTATTCGGGACAGCCGTACTGTAGTTATCAGGAATATGTCACATAGAGCCCCTTTAACCAGTGCTATGCATTAGACTGGCATCACACTCACACACACACACAAGCCCGGGGGTCACATTGAAAGTGATGAACCTTGCTCTGTAAAGACAGTTTAGCTACCAATCAAGACTTCCCTCCATTTATTCAAACCATCGCTCACTAGCAGAGGAGAGGAGAAATGGCCGCTGAGGGGGAAAGAAGGCAACATCTCATATTGCATGTGGCAGTTATTGATGGCACACACACACACACGCGCACACACGCACACGCACACACTCACGCACACGCACACACGCACACGCACACACACACAGTAAAATATGCTGTGTCATTTAGTGTCGACAGCAAAATGGAAATAGCTAAATGGTGTTTGTGTGTGTGTGTGTGTGTGTGTGTGTGTGTGTGCGTGTGTGTGTGTGTGTGTGCGTGTGTGCGTGCGTGCTGGGTGGAAAAGATAAGCTCAGTTGGGACAGATATATGATGAGATGAGCTGGATGTGCTTATTATTTTTTCCTGTAGTATATTAATATATTATATATTGAAAAGTGTAGAGAAACATATATTTTAACACTGCAAAGATATTGTCAAAACCGTCTATACAAAATATATTCTGTCTATATGGTCTTATATTGACATCCAATGAAGAGATAACATTATTTTCATGCCTTAAGGGGGAAAAAGCACCACGTTTACCTCCCACACAATTACATTCACAGCATTTGGCAGACCCTTGTATCCATAGCGATTTACATGTAGTATATTTGTCAATTGTTGGATTTGTAAGCAAAAAAGACAAATGTAAGCAAGCAATAGTCTATTAGAAGAACTACAGCATCTTGTAATCATGACTACATGTCAGTATATCATTAATAAGTCAAAGTTCCTAATGGCTAATATTTTAATAATTAAGTGCTTAATACTAAAACCAGTTCTGCTCTTAATGCATTATAGCAGAACAGGGACAGAAAACAGTATTTTGAAATAAGAGAAGGGAGAAGACAAACGGTCACTGCAAACTTCCAATCCAAATATACTAAGGGTCAGATTTACTAAACGTTTGCGTGAGTAAAAACGTCTGCAAACTTGATATCACTCGCAAATCACACGTAAGATGATCTACTAACAGTGTGCATGGAGGATGATGCCTTTTACATGTGCAAAGAGCGTGTATTGTTCATTTGCTATTTCTGCCTTAATGAATATGCAAATTTAGTCCGTTTCAATGTTATTGTGAAAAATAATGGGGGGACACGTGCAAATCCATTCATTTACTACACGCAATGTGATCTATCAATCTATATTTAATTTGTTTTAAAGTAAGATGCAAACCGCATGGTTGGCTCTGGTTGGGACTCTAGTGCACCTGCATGAAACACTTTTAAATCTGCACTTTTAAATCCCAGCACTTACAGTATATAATACTATAACATTGGGATAAGTGTGTGTGGGTCTATGGGTGGGTGTGTGTGTGTGTTGGTGGATGGGTGGGGAGGGTCTCACAGACCACAAACATAAGGGTTAAGTATTGCCTTTCCATTTCATCTGAGGCCTTTTTTATTTCACCTACGACATTACCGTTCTCACAGATATGTTACAGATATGTTCTCACACTTATGGTGTTTTTGTTTGTTACATTCACGTCTCGGCTGCAGCTCATCAATATGTTGATTCGTCTATTCCATCAACACCGCTAATTCCATCGTATCGAATTTGCGTTTGTGCTTACGGTCTGATTGTTTTCCATCCTGTCTCTCCACGGCGGAAATCCATTAACATGCAAACTTCTCATTTAAATAATGCCGCCTGTTTGCACCGGTTGTTATTTACGCAATAATTCTTAGTTGATCATCCGTAATACGTACTAAAATTACACAAATTGCAATATTATACAATGCCCGTGCAACTCAGTTTATTTGGGATGTTAGTGAATCCAGCCCAGTACTGTAACTATACACACTGCAACTGCACACAGTGAACAGCAGAGGTCACTGCTGCAGTGTGTTTGAAGAGAGACCTCATTGTTGATCACAAAGTCACTTCATCAAGATGGTGTTTAGGAACACTTTTTAAATTCTCAGAAAAAAGCCACGTTTTTGCCACAATATACAATCTTGCCGTGGTCTGTTGAAGATATCATCACCATAATGACAGCAAAGAGACTGCATATTCATAAAATCTTGATAAGGTCAAGACAATGGGCGGTTGCAACATGTTTTATTTATAAACAGTCACGATAAGGTTATAGAAGGTTGACACATGGGGCCTTTTTATAATCGGCTGATGACTACATGCGTTTATTTGTGTGTGTGCTTGTCTGCGTGTGTGTGTGCACGTGTGTGACAGCACCGCTGCCTTTTCCCACGCACCACACCCAAGTATCTATTAAGGCAGACAGGTCCACAGGAAGACCCCTGTATAGTGTGCACGTAACCCTCCACCCACAGACACACACACACACACACACACACACGCTGAAACAAACAGGCCCTGGCGCCTCTTTCCTGCGTGACGAGGCTGTGTGTGCGTGTGTGTGTGTGTGTGTGTGGCCTCTTAACAATGATGGCAGACAGGAGGGATGTGAGCCTTCCCTAGTAGCTCACGCTAGCACACACACACTCTCACACAAACTCACTCACATACACATACAGTCACACACACACATGCACACCCATACACACCTACATACACACCCACGTGCACACATACTCACCTATACATACTACCCACATGCAAATACATCCACATACACCACACCACACACACACACACCGGTGTGTGATGGTTGGGAGGTAGAGGCTAATCTCTACCCTAGTCTACGAATTATTAATCCCATTCCTTATAGCTGATGTTGTCGAAGGTGAGTATGGATAGATTTCAAGGGGGGGTGGGGGTATTAAAGGGGTTTGCTTGTTGATTTAGTTCATACCTGGGAGGACACTTCACTTCACTTACACTGGAAAACCATTAAAACGCATTGTTTAGATGTGTGTATATGTGTATCTATCGTTAACCACTAGAGTGCAGTGTTTGGATGTGTGTATGTCCCCCTATCTATCGTTAACCACTAGAGTGCAGTGTTTGGATGTGTGTATGTCCCCCTATCGTTGGCCGTGCCTCTTGGCTAACCTCTGTTGACTAGCAAAAAGAAGGCTAGCTCTTGGCTAACCTCTTTGGCTAGCAAGAGGAAGGCCCACCAGCCTGGCACCCCAGTGAGCAAAAGAAATGCACATCCGGAAGGAAACTAGGGACAATTGGTGGACAAAGCCCAACAAAAACATGCCTTCTTAAAAGCTAACTTGAGCCAAGCAGGCACTGTTCAGTTCAAATGTGTACACGCTACTAATCCATCTGCTATGCAATGTTGAAATATGAGAGGCCTCTCGCTGTATCTAAACACAAGCAATCACAATAAGAACAAAGTTTGGCTTGCATGTGCTTTATAATACTCAGGGGGCAAAACTAGTCTCTCTGTGCAGAGCAGAGGAAATTATGCTTGCACCAGGGTGAAATAAACGTAAAAGTAAGCATCTCAGCCTAAAAATCAATGTTCAGTGTCTAAACGTAATTGTTTGAGTGAACTGTTAAAGGGTAAATGCCCCACCCCACTCCAAAAACATACAGTATACTGTATATACTATAATAAAATAAAAAATGTATAATAAAAATTAAATATATAATGTATTTGGGTCCTTTTCTTTCGACTTCTTAGTTTTAATGTTTATAATAATTTATTTTGACATTTTAAAACAGATTGACGCTTGTTTTATGATGACTGTTTTCTTAATTCAGACTGCTTTAGGGCCCAATCACACAGAGACGCGTCCCTAGAAACACGTCGCTAGAAACATGTCCCTAGAAACACGTAGCTAGAAACACGTCGCTAGAATCACGTCCCTAGACACACGTCCCTAGAAACACGTCGCTAGAAACACGTCCCTAGAAACACGTCGCTAGAAACACGTCCCTAGAAACACGTCCCTAGAGACGCTCTTCTAGCGACGTCATTGCCGTCGTCATTGACAGCTTGTGTGTTGTCTGAGAGGAAAACAAAACCATTGTTTTCCTATAGCGACTGGCATGCGCTTCTTCATGCCGTTTATTTTGACACGCATAACATTTTTAATATTCGACTAAGCGACACGTCTGTGTGATCCAGGTCTAACACTACATTCAGATTTACACACTTCTCGATACTATAAGCCTATTAGCTAGCTATACATTGTAAATAAACTGCTATTGCTGGTGGACAAGAGCAGCTCGACAGGTTGTAGTTTCTGTCACGTCAGCATGTATGAATGGCAAGTGGCACGTGGGTAGGCTTTGATGACTCGCTCACACACACACATATAGGTTCACTCTCCTGGCAGTGTCATGTGACCAGTGACACTGCCATCAATCAGGAGTGAGTCCTCGGGCGATGTCCACTGCTCCCTCGAGGGATGGGTTAAATGCAGAAAAGCCGCTTCGCCCCATGTATGTGTATATGACAATAAAAAAAGCATGTTTCCGCACACACACACACACACATGCACGCACACACACACACTGATGGGGAAAATGACAACAGTAGCATTGTTATGACGACAGCGTGGAGTCTACCACCGCAGGCTCACTGTTGTTTTTTCCATTGCTTTACCATTAGCTCTGTTGTCCCCAGCAAAGCAAGCGCGCTAACGACTCCCACTGCACACACTGTACTGTAGGAACCACTTAGTCACTCCTAGAAGGCTCCCATTGGAATACTGGGCGCAGCTTTCAAGGTTTAAAACACATTTAATTCGCCCCGGTAACAGGCAACAACAACTAGAGATGCCAAGTCTGCTCTCGAATGTCAAGAAGAATCTGTCCTGTACGCAGAATAACTAAGTTAGAACGTCATTTAAAAGAATGTTAAGATTAGAGACTCACTGTAGAAAACTGCTAGCTACTGAATATTGCTAATGCTAATCTGACTGCTAATGTCTAAAAGAGAAGGCTGCTTGAGATCTTACCTTAAGTTGTATACATACACAGTACAGTGAATAAACAGCAGCAGCACAGCACCCCCCCCCACACACACTAAAATACCACTATTGTGTTTGGGGGGCCCCCTAACCAACCGTAATCCCATCCATCCATCGTAATCCCCTTTACGCCCCCGTGCCCCGGGCCAGCTCAGCGAGATGTCAATCAGGTGTGGTGGGGCCACGCCCCTTCCTCCCCCAGCCCCATCCCACCCCCACACCCCCCGACCGGCGGCCCCGACCGCTGAATGCGTCCGCTTACCTTCCTGGAGCCTGAGGTGGTGCAGATACAGAGGGCTCTGCAGCACGTTGCAACGCCCTGGTTCATCCTCCCTGGTCACCAGCATCAGGTCTGTGTACACAAACACTGTCACCTGGGGAGGGTGGGGCGGGGGGGGGAGCCACGGGAGAACAGGAGGGGGGAGAGGAGGGAGGGTGAGAGAGAGAGAGAGAGAGAGAGAGAGATGAATGAGGGGAGAGGGGGAGAGAGAGAGAGACAGAGAGAGAGCGAGAGAGAGAGAGGGGAGGGGGAGAGAGAGAGAGAGAGAGAGAGAGAGAGATGGGGGAGGGGAGCGAGAGAGAGAGGAGGTGGAGAAAGAGGGGAGGGGAAAGGGGAGACAAGACAAGGAAGTAGAGAGGGAGGAGATGGAACGATTATAAAACGCCAACAAAGCAATTTGCACTTATTTTCCCACACACAGCCTGCAGCGCACAGCCGTACACACAGAGGTCGCCAGAGGTCACCAGAGGTCACCAGGGGCCAGATGCCAAGCTAACTATAATCAGGTTCACTTTATGTGCTCTTAAGGAAATCCGCTTACACAGCGAGCCAGATAATAGGACATAGAAATACCACAACAATAGAAAAGCCCCTTGTTATGTGATTAACAAAATGTTTTGACCAAACCAAACGGAAACATAAAATTAGCCGCTCAGCCGCTCTTACGGAAAACTGGAGATATCCAGATTGTTTGAGGTCACACCAAAGAGATTTTTTACCAGGTTAACTCAGCATAGCGCTAAAAATATACAAGGCTTGTCCTCTGGGAAATAAACGCAGGAGTTGTGTTTGAAAGTGACATCTTGATTGTGTCTTTCAAATATATTTTAATTATGTAGATGTCTCTCTTGTAAATGGGACATTATTATCAAGTATATAGCATCAAGTATTTTATCTGACTAAATAAAGGTTTATATAATATGTTCATTAGCAATGAATTGTTATAACTATGGTCTACTATGGTCTACTAAGGTCTGTTTACATATAAACAGTCACATTTTCTATAAAGTTGTTCACATTTGGACTATGCGTCACTACTGTATATTTAGACTATTCTAAATGGCTTTGACACACACACACACACACTTCACATATATAATCACACCTGCGCACACACACACACATTCAATGATTCTTACACTACGGTTCTCTCTCTCTCTCTCTCTCTCTCTCTCTCTCTCTCTC
>JAODUK010041087.1:0-20746 GCA_027564635.1 Typhlichthys eigenmanni
TCTATTTAAAATATTGTTTGCTTATAATTGCTGGTATACGACCTGTCCAACTATTGACAAATGTACTACATGTAAGTTGCTTTGGATAAAAGCGTCTGCCAAATGCCGTAAATGTAAATCTAGGCTATATAATGCACAGTACTTGAACAACAACAGAATATTTGAATGCATATATGTTACAACAAACATTTAGAAATATATATTTATATATATATTATAATATATATAATTGGTCAAAATTAAACTGTAGCTGTGGCTAAACTATGTATTTGCAATGGTTTTGTACATTATAGCACAATATAACCCACATAAGACCCAAGCATCGGTCTATGAATTGGTATGTACAGTGGAAGTGTACAGGAAGCAATGTGGTTCAAGTGTAAGGAAAAATGTTCCAAATCCTATCCTTTCTCTGCTGATTTCTGCCTAGCTGACATGGACAAAGCCATGCCTGAACTGATTTATCAATATCGTGAGTGTATGTATGTGGTATGTGTGTGTGTTGGTGTGAGACATAGGGGCAGACTTAACTGTTTTTTAATCTTTTTTAAACCACATAATAATCCACATTGTTGTTTGACATTTATTGTTCAGCCTCTCAAATGTTCATACAGTATGTAGTTTGTTTCTTTTTTTTTTTATGGGACCATAGCTAAAGGTAATTACTACAATATATTTGCAGCGTGGCTCCAATTCCCCATTCCCCATCCCCATGCATATTGTTAAATGAAGTGTCAAAGAATTCAGCATCATTGTTCATTATAGTCAGTTATGTGCCCCTATACCACAGGGGCTCCTGCGGGACATTGGTGACTATTTTAGAAGACATTTAGCAGTTGAACAAGAAGACCCAGAGGACAGCAAAGATGCTCAACTTGTTCTTTTGTCCTCCCATTGTTCTCCTCCATTGCATGGTGGAAGCGTTACATTTTCTCTACAGCTCGTTGCAACAAACACAACACAACACAACCAACACAACCAACACAACAGCTCACAACCACAACGCCGCACAACTGTACTGTACTGTAACAATGAAATCAGAGATACAGCTATTGTTAACTGTCATATTGAACGGACCCAAAGACATTGTAATTAAGCATATAAGTATGTACTGTACTGCATATTTTAGCTTTTACTTTCTTCAGAAAGAAAACGCTAAACTACATACCGAGAGGAGACATCACAAGCACATGCCCCAAAGTGCAAGTGCTTCTACTGAAATGTCAGAAATGTAGCTAAATCAAAACTGACTTTTGGAAAATAACGTGTAGTCATGGTACTGTATGGCGCAAGCTGAAAAATGTGATGTTTGGAAAAGTAAATGCCAGAGGACCCACAGCAGTTTACAATGAGGCAAAACTGACATGGATTTTCCTGATGAAAACCTGCTAAATTTTCAGTAATTGTAGCAATTTAAAACCCTTTCTTTGTCCTATTACATAAAAATGCCTGAGCATACAAATTGCAATTTCAAAATAAAAAAACAACAGCATTTTTTTAAATATATATATACTGTATATATTATATAATGTTACAGTTGGCCTTGCTTTTCATCTTTATGAACTTTCAATGGAGCCAATAATAACATTATATGGCTGCAGTAAAATATACTTTTACTGTATAAAAATAATGCCTTGGCTTCAGAGTATATGTGTTGATAAAGCAAACACCTATCTCTGCATGTAGACACAGTAATCCGTATGCAGCCACCAGCTTGCTTTTGAGCCCTTTGGCAGTGTGTGCTGAGAATTAAATATTTTCATTAACTAATTTCAATGCCAAGTGCTGTCTGTCTGAGTATAACACAGGGATGACTTGTTTCTAAAAAGGTTCATTGCTTTTCAAAATATTTTATGTAGGCTTTCAAGAATAGTGCTGTAATGTTTATTAAAAAAGAAAAAAGAAGAAGTGTTGACATGTCATAAGTTAAAACCAAGCATTGAATTGAATATAATGTCAAACCCTCTCTCATACCTACTTTTGACATTTATCTCACTCTATATATGTGTCTGAGAGCAAACATGGCAACCAGAACACATCTGTAGGAAGCCTGCTTCCTTGTATTTTTACAGCTGAAGCTGTCAATGAGAGATGTTCAGTGAATCACTTGGTTTACCAAAGACAAGGGATTTATCTGCCCTGTCTACCATGAGAAATCCTGGCAAAGAAAACATGAGGGGCCTTGCGTTGACCTGCTGAAGCCACAGTTTCTCTCCTGGAGCGCTTTAGCCTGTCTGGGTCTCAACATGAATGTTACCAGTGTTCACAAACAACTTTTCCCAGGACTACAAAAATCACCTCTGTCAAGTGACTATATGATATGTATTTAAACGACACCAGGCCAGAATCTTCCCTCTCTAACACAACAAACATGCACAACGTGCACAGCAGCATAGCCTATATAAACACAGATGTGAGAAAGCTATAACTAGTTAGAGCTAACAATATTGTGGATATCAGTAATAAAATATATGTATCTAAAACATTTTTGTACATGCACACACATGCACACAGATGCGTGCACACACACACACACACACACACACACACGCACACACACTGAAACATCTGTAGAGTGGCTGAAATTACCTGGAACAGACTATCAGAGACTTTTCCACAACATCAAAGCTATTTTCACATAAAGGAAAAGCTATGAACCACCACAAACCACAAGACAAAATGAGTCTTTGCAGTCTTACTGAACAGCTCTTTGCCACATACATTGGACAGCTTGAAAAACAGCTGGTCTGAATTTCTACTCGAACCCAAGTAAACATCGGAACCAATTCCAAAGAAAAAGGGCAACACTGGTGTTCCATCTGTGCATGGAAAATGTATGTTTGTATATTAGCCTTATCATCTCTGCCAGGCCAAATATGCTGGTCAAGAGTCATAAATAAACATTTCATACTCGCTGCTTTGAAGCCTTCAGCAGCTCGTTCCCAATCTGCAACACACATGTCACATTTCATATTATTTATCAGACTGAAACTCTCCAAAAAAAGAGTTGATTTTGTGATCAAGATGAAAGTTCAAGTGAAAGGAATACCCCTAATTGATGGACTGTATAATTGAACATCCCTTATGAAGTTTGTTGGACGGATAATAAAAGGGAAATGATTAGCCAAATGTTTTGGTTTAAATGCTATGGGGTTCTGATCCTCTTACACACATTGTAGTGCTCTGAAGCTGCCTTAACCATGCCTGAAAGATGTGTGTGTGTTGCAGAGCATCCATCCATCCTCACCGGCTTATCCGGAGCTGGGTCACGGGGACAGCAGCTCCAGCCAGGGACACCAAACTTCCTTTTCCCGAGCCACATTAACCAGCTCTGACTGGGGAATTCTGAGGCGTTCCCAGGCCAGTGTGGAGATATTCGCTTGTGCGTGTGGGAGTGCCTGTTTATCAACAAAAATCGCCAGGTCACTGATTGATTCTTTGCTGTAGCCGCTGGACCGACCGCTCTTCTCAACCAAAACCCGACACTATCAACTTTTTCTAGCGATTCAAATTTTTAATCGGCAGCGAGAGATGGAGGAAATTGCTAACGTTTCCACCAATCAGAATCTAGGTAAAGGCTTTTCGGGCTTTCTTGCAGAGTAATATCAATATAAAAAACACAAATACCTGTAATAACAGTGAGAATATTTATTTTTATTAAGCAGCCCAAAAACAAGTTAACTGTTTATTGTTTGCATTTCAACATACCTGAAATCATGGCAAATGGATGGATATGCGATTATGCATGTGTTGCTCTGTTTATGTTTCCTATGACTCCTTCTTCTCTTCATTTAATTTTGAATTAAAAACAGGCATAGAAAGGCCTACATTTGATAACGCAAGAAATAGGCTGCTAGATTTTGGTGTCAGTGTTGTGGTTCGCTCTTTACTAGCTGTCAGTATTGTCGCGCAACTTCCTTGTTTCTGTTTTCTGGGTTGTCTGCGCAGACGCAATCGCGACGGTAATTAGGCTGTCGTGAGAAGATGCCCAGCCGCTAGTCCATGCCTTGGTGTAGTTCTCTCTTAATTAAGGGAGACGCCAGCCACCCTCCTGAGAAAACCCATTGCGACCGCTTGTACCCGTGATCTAGTTATTTCGGTCATGACTCACCCTTCATGACCATAAGTGAGAGTAGGAAGACATTTGAAAATTGTTCTATTCTACTGACCCTTTTCATAGAGTTATCACAGTACTAGCTTGTCATACCATTGCATCAGAAACCACCAATGCCATATTGGTAATGGCATACCGACTGAAAATTGGATTGTCTTGGAGCAGTAGGCTATCCACTCTGAAGACTGCTACCATTCACTGAAACATTTACATCCATTGCTTCTGCCATTTCTGAACAAGTCTGGAAACATGTCACAACTCATGAACTCTGCGCTCTATGAACATTTCCACTGACGATGTCGTGAATACCACAATCGGCAGCGTTCATATTGTCTCTTCTTGTGAACACAGTAAACAGGACCCCATTTGAACGCACCTTATGGCCATACTGTACACATTGACCAATCCTTAGGCATAGTTGTCTTGTAGACAGTGACCCCTGATTCCATAACATTTGATTATAAACAATTTATTGCAAGCCAATCTAGAAAGCAGATCTGAACGAACATGCTAGGATTCAGCAGGAAGTATCTGAAATGGTTTTATAATGTTGCCATGCTAAAAAAAAACTAAATGAACATAACAAAATCAATAAAAAGAATACTACATAATTAAACTATCTTGATGAAGATAAGTGAATGCAATCAAGGAAACATTAGTTCCTCTAATTGACAATGTCATCAACAATCACTTTTATCTATTCATATCATGTATTCAATATTTACATGAGGATGCTTTAATGATACATAGATAAACCACAAGTGTTCCTTTGCTGTCAGTACATTTAAACGGCATTGATCATTAGCCTCATTGAATGACAATTCCTTAATATTGAAAGGCAGAACAAGTGACAATCAGCACTGTGCATTTCCTAGTGACAAGCTTGCATGTCTAAACATATTGTTGATAACAACGAGGCATCTGTGGGTAACACATATCCTACTCTTGCCAAAGGGTTACATTCACCGCCTGCCTTGACAGGGGCTCTGATTACAGAATTAGAACTGCAGTAGCCGTGGCATGTACTGTAGATGTCCTCTATCCAATCCAGAGGAATAGTAAAACAATTGCACATGAAAATAGTTCCTACAACACATACTGGTTTGTCACCATATAAATATATATATATATATATTTACATACAGTATGTATATATATTGTAAAACATTATTTGTTGAAAAATCTATTTTTAACTGTATGACGCTGAATGTGGTGCCCTTCAACGTGGGATAGCTATACTGACAACCTAGGCTATCCCACGTTTAATGGCATACTGGGTAGACATGATGAAATGTAACGCCTTATGCACTTGCGTGTGCATTGCTAGAATGTAGGAAGTGAAGTGATACTTCACCTACTAAGCCCCAAGAGGATCCCTGTGTGCTCCATTTAAAAGCCTGAGCTATTTCTGAACCCATTTACGCCAACCAGTGGAATTAGCTAATTATAAAATGGAAGAGGGGTTCAGAGAAATTCTAAGAAACATTGTTAAAATACAATGTGTTCTGTATACATATTGTATTGCACTGTACCACCCTGTAAATAACTGTGAATCTCTGTGTGCAATTTAAAGTCACCTAAACCACTCTAGCCCTAGCCAGTAGAGTACTGCCAGTAGAGTACTGCAGGATTGTAAACTACAGTATACAAATGATGTATACATTTCCTAATCTGAGGTTATGTGTATAGTTTTATATGCATTTTTGGCATTATTACTGTATACATCATCCATTCATCCATCTTCTCCCGCTTATCCAGAGTCGGGTCGCGGAGGCAGCAGCTATAGCAAGGGACCCTAAACTTTCCTTTCCCGAGCCACATTAGCAAGCTCTGACTGGGGGATCCCGAGACGTTCCCAGGCCATTGTGGAGATATAATCTCTCCACCTAGTCCTGGGTCTTCCCCGAGGCCTCCTCCCACCTGGAACACCTCCCAAGGGAGGCGCCCAGGGGGCAAAGGAGCACCGGCTCTACTCCGAGTTCCTCATGGATAGCTGAGCTTCTCACCCTATCTCTCACCCTATAAGGAGATGGCGTTGTTAATCCTCATCCCAGCCGCTTCACACTCGGCTGCAAATCGGTCCAGTGAAAGCTGGAGGTCACAGACTGATGATGCCATCAGGACCACAGAGAAACACTGAATAAAAATGTGCATTATTTCAATATTGCATTGAAAATGTTTGATAATTAACTAAGTATTATGTAGTAATTAGTATAGTAATCCTCTCTGGGAACCATCACCTTATCGTGGTGTAGAGGTGGAGAGGTGTGTCCCTATGACCTTGAGAGCTGTGTTGTCTGGAGCCTTGTGCTCCTGGTAGAGTCTCCCAAGGCAAAGTGGTCTCAGGGAAGGGGCCAGACTAAGAATGGTTAAAAATACCCTTTATGGAACAACATAAAAAAGGAGAAGCCCGGTGTCCCCGTCTGGAGCCAGGCCCAGAGGGAGGGCTTGCTGGCAAGCGCCTGGTGGATGGGTTTGCCACGGAGCCCAGCCGGGAGGAACCGTGGGGGTCGGGTGCGCTGCCATATGGGTGGCAGCGAAGGTCAGGGACCTTGACAGACCAGACCCGGGCGGCAGAGGCTGCCTCTGGGGACATGGAACGTCACCTCGCTGTGGGGGAAGGAGACGGAACTTGTGCAAGAGGTGGAGCGCTACCATTTAGACCTGGTGCGGCTTACCTCTACGTCTTGGTTCTGTCCTGGATAGGGGATGGACTTTATTCTAGTTGTCCAGGGTGTGATGCGGTGGGCGGGTGTGGGGATACTAACATGCATTACCTTGGAGTTTACCCCGGTGGACGAGAGGGTCGTCTCACTACGCCTACGGATAGTGGGCGGGAAAACTGTTCTGTGCATATGAAGTTTGGAGTATTCGGCCTTCCTGGAGACCCTGAATGGAGTCTCCAGGACTTATGATGAAGATACCTGGAGAGGAGTGATTGGTTGGAACGGCCTCCCTGTGCTAGTCATGGACTAACGACCACCATGTTCGAACAGCAGGATGATCATAAGTGTACCTGGTAACAGAGCACCCTAGGCCGAAGGTCGATGACCAATTGTTTGTTCGTATCATCTGATATGAGGCCACATGTTTTGTACACTCGAGTGAAGCAAGGGGGCAGAGCTGTTCCGTATGCTCTGCGCCCTACCTCGTGGTGAGCATAGTGCAAATCGCTTATCATGTAACACTCTGGAAGCGCTCTGAGGCTGTGGGCGCTCTCTGCGCTAAAAACGCGTTTGGTGGACACAGGCCCGTTATTATTATATGAAAATACTTTAATAATTAATAATAATTAATTATAATTTAAAAAATAATCAAGTATGCAAACATTTATTGAAATTGCAATATCATTCAAATCCTTATCATTTTCTGGACCATCTAAAATGGTGTAACAAGAGTGTAATGTAACTTGACTGTGAAACAGCTATATTTTCGTGCCAATGGATTGCAATGTCTGACTGATATGGTAGGAGTTCTGCTTGCAAAACCTTGGCAATGCAATAGCACATAGAAATGTCCCCTGAACTTGAATGGCATGCCTGTCAAAGGAAGGCTGAAACAATAGCATATATGTTAATAGTTCCTTGTATTATTCAATATTATAATGTACAATATAACTTGCGACCCAAGTATGCACAGGGGGCATGCTCTGAACTACTTCTTCCAGGTCATGGCTCAAAATGTTTGTAAACCATTGCACTCCTGAAGAAGACACAGCATGCTATATATGCCATGTTGTCTTTCATTACATTTACAATTAATGAATAGGCAAGATCCCATTCACTAGCAGGTTATGATGATATGGGATTCTTAGCATACCAGTGCCAAATGCCAGCTGTATCCCATTGTTCGATTCCTTTGGTGTTATTCAAAGTTACAACAAAGAGGATGTACTCTAAGGAAGCTAAGGTGAGGTGATTGTCAAAGCAGGGGTTTTGGAAAACGGCCAGTTCACAAATCAGGGAATTCCTGACACGCTGACAAGTAGTTTCCTATGTGAAACAGACCCAGCAGAACAAGCCTTGGGGAGAGCCGAAAACACAGAGTGTAAGAAGTGTCTGTCATTCATATTTCCCATAGGCCTTTGCTAATCCACCGGTGCATTTTATGATCATGCTTGTGCGTCAGACTGTTTCCATTCCAGAGATATCGCCAGGCCACCTTGTCGCAATGCTCTTATTTCACACTCAAAGTTCCTTGGTCCAAAGCCAGGAGGCCATGGCTGTTTCCCAGGAAATCAATGTAGGAATTGGATCATGCCCAGTTCAAAATGATTCCCCTATATTATTATAAATATATGAATCCATTGATTTTACATGAGTTCACTGCTATATGCCATATGTTCAATTACAAGAAGTTATGGTTTTAATTGACCTGTCAATCTGTTAAGTCAGAGCTAGCTTCTTATCCCTAGAAACCCAATATACCAAGGGGCATAAGGCTTTAAGACACTTGATACTTTAGCACTACAAAGTACGCATGCATACATTTTTTTTGTTGCCATACATAATGAAATGCAGAGATTAATCAGTCAGACATACAGTATATATACAGTATACAGACAAAGGGGTTTCCTATACCCTGTGGACACATACAAGTAAAAAGTGGTGTCTTTTTGTTACTAAATCTAAAATATTGACATCTACTATGAGCCGTATATGCATTTTATCTTTTAATTGTCTGTACAATAATGAAAATGCTGAAAATTGTATATTTTACATGACCATTTACAATTTCCAAGCTTTACAAGCTTGATATATACAATTATTAGATCCAGTAGTACAATGATTTCAAATGTAGCCATATTGGAACAATTGCGACCTCTAGTGGTTTGGCATTGCTAATGATAATCAATAATATTTGATATACTGTATGTAGTCATTACTACTCTCTGTCTGGTTTAAGGTGTCTCAGTTGCATTTTAAGGTATTAAATATGATGTCCATAGGTTTAATTTCTTAAAGCAAGCATGTTGGAAAAAAAGGGTATTTTGTACAGGTACAACATTAACAAACAGAGTAAATAAATGCATATTCCTTTAAATATATAAAATAACACACATACTGTACACTAATATACTAATAGTATGTTTAGTTTATGTCAGTGTATTAAGATCAGTATACTGTATATATACAGCACAGCACATTACACATGTCCACTGGGTGCTTAAATTGACGCAGTACTTAGTAACTTAATCATTTCACTGTGTTGAAGGGGACCTATTGCCGGGTGTACTTTTGACAAATGTGGCATTGCGTTCTAGTGTTAAGACCCTTCGTGTGGTTGTTTGGTTCAGTTCGCTCATATCCACCCCTGAATCCAGGCTGGTGTCTCTGCTCTCCACTGGCCTGCGTCTCCTCTGCTGCTCTGAGACGCTGCGATGGATGTCAGCGGCAGGCTTTCCCTCCAGTGATACAAACCAGGCCCGGGGAGGAAGAGGCGAAGGGATTCTGGAAAGTTCCACCAGGTCGTGTTCGGAATTTCCCTGGAGTTCGCCAGTCATATGAGCAGGAGAGCAGGAGAGCCTGTTTTCACTGATCTGATTGAGAGTTCCGGGTACTGACACCGACTCTGGGAGGGTGTACTGACACCTGGGTGGGTGGGGGATGGGAAGGTGCATGGAGCCTTCGGCAACCTCAAGCTGAACCTCAGAGTCTGGAACATGGTTCTGCAAGACTGAAAGGTCTTCTTTACTCAGTGGTTCTGTGTGAGTGGGGATGCTGGAATCACCTGATCGGTGCGAAGTCACAGACTTGCTCCTTAGTGGTTGCTCTGGTTGTTCTTCCATGTGGAAGAATGCTGGGGCATGAAGAATTGCAACCGGATGGTTATAGAACAACAAATTCTCCCTCTGAGACAGAGGAACTCTCATCTGCTGGGATAATTTGTGCAAACTTGTCTCATCATTAGAGACCACATTCAGATCTGGATGACTACACTTCAACATAATGCCTATAGCGTTTTCATCAAAGTGGATCAATCCATGTGCTGTGGTTTTTGGGCTCGTCATTAAAGTGCCCTTTGGCTTGGAAATAACCGAGTCATTGTCTTGGTCCTCCTCCCTTTCAGTGGAGGATTGGTTTGACCCGTTCGCTAGATGCTGAGAATGTCCTGTAGATACTTCAAAGAGTTCGCTGTTGTATGTTGATGTGGTTTGGTCTTTTCTCAGAACAGCTGGACATTTAGTACCATGCACCTTCTTTGTCTTGATGTCACTTGGAGAACTTCAAAAGAAAGCACAAAATTAAGACACTGATAAAGATAAATATGAAGTCTGGGTATATTTGTAACTCTAATATTAGTTTTTTATTTTAATTTAATTAAACTTGTTTAGTCAAAATGCTACTAGCAAATAGATTGAGCTATTCTGTGTTTACATAATACAGATGTATATGTCTAATACAGCAATTATTCCTGCACAATTCAGGGTTATACACACTCTTTTACATTTATATTATATTACTGTACCTGTGACGGCACAGCAAGAAAACAAGCAAACAAATGAGAATGAGAAGTGTTGCTCCCAGGATTGCTATTAAAAAATAGGAATGGTGTGAGATGAAGTCAATTGTGACTGCAAATCCCATGAAACCTAATGGAAAAGAAAACATGGTTGAAAAAGCGAAATCCCTGTAAACCTGCAGTAGGTGTCCCATGTTGAGGCATAAGCAATTTCCCTTAAAGGTCTGTTATCGTAGAATGTTGGTTTTTCCATTTGTGAGGTCAGTTGTGTTGTCTGAAAGGAAATTTAACATGCTGTATAATTTAGCCAAAATGCCCCATGTGAAAAACAAGCCAGTCAAATTTGACTCCTGGTGTGACAATTTCTGTATTCTAATTGTCAGATATCCAGTCACGTTATTGAACCAAAAAAAAAAAAAAAAAAACACAAAACCCCTTGAAACAGAAAAAAACCCCAGTGAATTAGCTAGACGAATGATATGGTACCTTAAAAGGTATAGAAAATCATTCTGGAGATAGCTTGTTGATATTTGACAGGTAGCGAGGATATATTTTGTGAATTTGACAAAAAGTGTATTAGCTTACAATATTGCTTATATACATTTAAAACATTAAACTCAAAGAAAGCTGACCCGCCCTGTAAACCTGCTAGAACATACCTCGGGAGGAGGAAAAGGGTGCAGCAATCCAGTATCCCAGATGAGGAGCTGAGAAGGTCCAGAGTAGTTTCCCATCAACCTGCAAAACCATTCCCAGTCCCTTTGTCATCCATCCACCTAAACAAATACACATTCTATGAAAAGATTTTCTACATATAGTCTCATAATGTTTCCTTACTTCAGACTTACTTTTTTACATTATAACCCTATATCATAACCCTATTAACAGTGTTTTTAAAAGCGCCATGGGCGCTGAATTGAAACGCGGCCGCAGTCACTTTTTTTCAGCAGCTCTCGGCTTCTTTTTCAGTTGAGAAAAGTTCAACTTCTCAGAAGAAAACGCCCTGCGTCATCCGCTTTTTTGACAGTTAACCAATCACAAGTGCGTAGTAAGACCTGGTGTTTCCCATAACAACCGTTTCAGCTGATTATTTTTTTCTACATGAATGTCTGAACGTGGCCTTACACAGTAATCTATTACAGTTTGTAGTTTTTTTATTTGTTTTTGGTACATAATTACATCCAGTTGTTGGCCAACATCATAGTCAAGGGGGTTATGTACCATTTAAATAAAACGTCAGTTCACTAATGTCATGTAAAGCAGACTAGATAAAACCGGTATGCCCTAGAAAGGGCCTTCTTCTCCTTTAAAAGCTGTTAACCAGACAAGTTCATGACCATAGTGAGGCATGGCCACTGTGTGGTCCAAGGCACTGCATGTAGGTCACACTCCCCCTGGAGGTCCAGTCCTGGCACTGACAAAAGCATTGTTGGGAAACAGAGCAAGGGCATGGTCAAATGGCCTCTTTACATTCATTAAACTTTAATCCATCTAATGACAGGAGTAGTACTGTACTACTGTAGCTATAAAAAAGACAGATGATAATCTTTTGATGGTCATCTTGACAGTTAAGGTAACTAAAAATATAGTGTCAAGTCCTTTGTACTAATTGTATTTTGGACATAAAGTAATTGAACCTTCATAAATAAGGTGAAATGTGAAACACGGTGAATACAACAGTGATGTAACACTTCCTTAAAGCTTTAGTTAGGTAGTCTTACGTGGATAACCCACCCTGGCTTTAACCCACCAGTAGTCTGGTTAAAGAACCACGCAGGAACAGCAGTTGAGCTACGCAGGCCACAGTGGTCAGGTAGAGGTAGAGTGATCTCAAAAGGGCCGTTCACATGGATCTCTGCGTCTCTGTTGAATATCTGGATGCTTACAGCTGCCACAGGTCTCAGCTCTATGCTGGTGTATCCTTCAAACATAGAAGCATTAGTTTCTAGCCGTGACTTATTTACAGTAATTCAGGTCTTCATAATATAGCCACTATAATGATGCCGTAAAATACATTAAAATATACTGAAAGCAGACATACATTTATTTCTCTCTCTGTCTCCCTCTCCCTCTCTCTCTCTATCTCTCTCACATACACACACATACCTGATTTATGACTTATAATGCCAAGAATGTTGAGTACATTAGTGCTATCTGTTGTGAACTCAGGAACAGTCATATAGGCTTTGAAAGAGGATATATCACTGCCGTCTGTCAGGCTCAGCAGCTTCTTAGCAAACTGAACACTGGGCTGAAACAAGAGATCTAGAAAACACAAGTGAGTCCGTGTACATTAGTCTGTACTATTGTAGCACTATTATTGATGGATGGATGAATGCATAGCACCTACCAGATGTTTTTCCAGTTATACGTATAGAGTCTTCATAGAGCCAAATGTTGCCCTGATTCAGAGCACTTATTATCAGAGACATTGAGGCAAATACTGTAACAAAGATATAACAAACAAAAAACACCTCAGCAGTTTATCCACTAGATGGTGCTATGGCATCAGTCAGGACTGATATTTTAAATTGGCATGTGACATGTTCACTCAATACACTGTATTTAATGAGCATTCCAGAAGACTAGAGCTGGAGGTATATTCAGAGGCCATCTACACTACAGTATAGTCAGCACTGGATATTCTATACAGATTCTGAGAGCACCAAAACATAAATTCACAGAAAATACACTATGTACCAGTAATACACAACCACAGTAAAGCACACCATCATGTCTTATAACCACACATTAGAACAGGCCTGGGCAAAGTCAGGCCCGGGGGCCGGATGCGGCCCTTTGAGACGTTCTACCCGGCCCGCCCGGTACATCAAACATATAAAAATAATAATACAGCATTAAATTACTCGACGAGCTCTGCAGAATGTTAGTTTATTTACTGCTGCTTAAAAAAATACATAGTTAAAATGAACTGTTACGTTTTAATATGAAAACTGTGTTGCATAGAAAAAGCCTTTATGCATAAATATGCAAGTTAGCAAAGTTAGCTATTTTGTGTTGTATTTTAAAAGAATTAGCATGTTTGTTAATAAAGTAGCGTGGCCCGCGCAGTTCTCTGACATTATCAGTGTGGCCCCCAAGTGAAAATAAATGCCCACCCCTGCATTAGAACATACAAAAACCAATGTCCACATACTTGGTATTTTCTCTGTTATCCATGACAGCGATGTGAGAATGAAGCCAAACTTGCTAGCCACAACGGTGATGGGTAGCCCAGCTTTGCAGGGTACAAGAAGCTGTGCAACACCATCCTCATCAGTAAGACCCTTGCTAGTTCTGCTGTGGTTGACATAAACATCCACTGTTGCTTGGCGCAGGTCCTGACAACTTAGTGCATCGAGTACTCGAACCTTCAGGCTGAAGGAATAACCTGGGAATATATTCACCACAAACGGTTAGCTTCTTTAATAGCTTCCTCTTCTACGCTTAGTGTACAGTAAGTGTCTTTCGAAGAAATTACTGGAAATTACAATTACGAGGTACAGAACAGAATGTATTTAAAAAACACTGCTAAGCATTGCTCCAACAAAGACATGTCCACAACAGACTTTAGCATTAATGGGGAATAATTAAGCAATTTCCTCCCAAGGGCTATAAAGGTTCACTTACAGATGTGGCATATACATGTAACTGACCACCCTCACCTCACTAATTTGCAGAGCTCCCTTGTGAATGTTTATGATTATATATAGACACAGATTCAAATGAGGTAGACACAAACACCGATACTGGTGATTAGCAGCAGTCATGCCAGACACCAAACTGCTACATCATCTTTTAGAGGCAGGAGATGGTATATTTCCAATAATACATTTATTTTTATTAAATATTGACTACATTGTCATTGTGCTTATGTACATTATCTCCCACAGAGTCCCATTTACAGTATAGGTGACAGTATCCCAAACCCCAATAAATCATATTGTTCTGATGAATATACCACATGTAAGTTAATGATAAAACAGGCAATAACAAGCTGAAGGAATAGCACTGCATGTCATAAAGTGTATGACCTATAATTAATAAATACGGCTTGTTCAAATCCCCAGACACACTGGGAAAATCATACTGTGAGAAATCAATGAGTATTGAGTAATTATTTCCTTGCCTCCAAATACCACTGAAGGCACTGAATACCGTCTCATCTAGTACAGCAATAAAACACTCTATAACATATTAACATATTCATACTGTTGCTTTGTTTGAGCAGAGTGAACACTGAGAGCAGGGGAATCCAAATGCCTCTGGCATGGCATTATATTCCCCTGTAGAGATAATATCATAAGCATCTGTTCCTCATCTGGCTACATTGTGAATCCTCTCAATGTAGCCAGATGTAGCCACCACAAGAAACAAGTTGAAAAAGCATTAGATACCTACATATGGAAATGAGAAAATAACCTAGGAACATATTATTTTCTCTAAAATCCATATTTGTTATGGCTGTATTAGACAAATCATCCATCATACTGGGGGAGGTAGGCATTAACAGCTGTTCGACTACCACATGAGGACAGATACGGTAGATGCTGCGCTTCAAATTAATCATACCCTTGTGGTAAGGTACTCCACGGAATGTGCACTTTGTTTATGTGTGTTTTGTATACACATCAACACGCCCTGTGGCCATAGATGACAGAAGGGGGGCACTAAATCTGCAGTGGAGATGAGCCATGCCGGATTACAATAATCTTCCCAGAGATCTGAAGCCCACCACAAAGAGGTGCATGGACTGCATCAAAAGGTTGATTGGTTATTCAAGAAGTCCTGTAATTATAATAAACCTTGGGTTTCCCTGGCTGATTTACTTTTCATTGAAATAATATCAAATATATTCAAAGCATATTGTGAATCATGTGTACGGCTCTACACCATTTCCTCTTCTGTTTTCTCCACAATACACATTCAGAAATGAATGCCAACCAAAGAGATGTTTATTTTGTGGTCGTACAGAAAGTGGTATTCCAAGTGGCAAGCAGGACGGAATATAGAAACATTGTCAATTCTGGTACATCGCTGTCACGACAGCCAGATGGTCCCGCAGAGACTTATCTCTTGTGGACCCCAACCAGACTGTGTGTGTGCTTGTGCGTGTGTGTGTGTGCTGGAAGTAGGCCATTCAGTACATTCCACCAGTAAACAAACCACAGAAGCACATATCTCAGCACGGGTCCCAAATCAGCTTAAGAAACTGAATCGCAGGTCAGCAATATCTACGGATACGTGAGACAAAAGATGCTTAGGGTGGGGCAAGACAAGGGGGTGATGAATTGCTCAACCCTACCAGAGGTCAAATCCCCTAGCGTTTCAAATATGTTTCTTACAGCAGATCTTGTATTACAAGAGAGAACGTTCTAGTTGATGCTGGCATGCATAAATACCATCTGTTCCAGCCATGGTGTCTTTTGTTAATTCTTCTCACTGAATTTGAGAGTGTGGACACGGTCCATTTACCCGAGGTCTTATTAATATTGAGACTGGTATAGCCTACAGTAGGTTGGGGGGGGTGACTTGTAAAGCCACAGAGGTCACATTGTGTAGTTTCAGTAACTACTACTGCACCACTCCTCTGTAGTTCCAAGCGTTGTTTTTTTTTGCAGCGGTGGCTGAGACAGACAAGGACCTCATGTGACATTATGGTGGGGAATGTACTCCTACTTACTCATTAATTAGTCATGAAACAGTTGAGGAGGGAGTATGGACACAAATCCCCCTTTCAACCACCTCTGCATGCAAAGAGCTGTAAACAAGGCAGGTTGTGGTTTGTGTGTGTGTGTTTATAATTATAATAATGCAAATCTTCTTAATTTGTCCCTCTGAGTCCAATGTAAATACCTAACCATTTATATTTTTTTACGTTTACCCAACATGTAACCTACTCTAATGTATAAATAAATATGAATGACGATGCTCACAACTACAGTAGCACATTTGATTCTGGATTTATACTAATGTCACATAAATTGCTACAGTGTGATATGAAACCTCTAAACTAGTAGGCTGTAATTACTTTATACTTGTTACATATTAGGTCCATCTGCTACAGCAAGAAAGTCCATACGCCTTTAGGCATAATAAAAACACTAGGCATACACTCTACAATAACAAAACAATGAAGCGTTCGTGTGTTTCAGTGTTTTCTTTGTCCTGAAACGGTTCACCAACCTGGCAGGGAATCGGGCACATTCTGATGGTGCTGATGCTGGGCAGAAAAGTTTACCGTATTTAGATGCAACGCGCGTCCAACGGGAACTAAATCCTCGCTCGCCATTCCTTTCTTAAAGACAACCAAAACAGATAATAGCAGTATAAAATGTGTCATGGTGGTTCTGCGAGTCTGCTACGAGGCTGTTGTCAAAGCGCGCAATTAAAAGTCTAAGTATTTCACTTGTACTGGTTTGTTTGTTGGTCAGTTATTATTCCAGCGCTTTTGTCAATTAATTCCCACCACCCTCCACTCTGACAAGTTGGCGTTAGCCTCGCTATGTTCAAAATCACAACGTTGAAACTCCTCCCCCATGAGACAGTTTTCATTTGGTTTCAGTTCATTTGCAGATAGGCCGCGTTTTATACTGATATTACTGTATGGGCCTATACTAATAGCATTATAGCATTCTAAAAAAAACTTGCCCAAAACTTAGGTAATACATGAATAATCAGTCATGATAATTTGTTAAATAATCAATCGAGGGAAGTTTGTTAGGCAATAGTGGTGGTGATGGGTAATTCTCCTCAGTAAACCACCTCAGTAAAGAGATAAAAAAAAAAAAAAAAAAAATATATATATATATGTATATATATATATATAGCCATATATATATAAAACAATAATACACAAACAAACAAAACATGCAATATAAATTTTCACATATTAATACAATTCTAATTTACACAAAATATGTTGTGGTAGGAGATTATTCTGTATTACATGTATAGATTGGAAAATGCTTACATAATTGTATTTTCTATAGCCAGAAGGCCTATTTGTGTGCAAATGATAAAGGAAACATATTTGTGACTCCCTAATTTTAGATAAGTAGGTAGTTCATTTATTGGCAGTTAGTAGAGCTATTAGCTATAACTTTTTAATATTAACTCTCAAAATCTCAATATGTGAAAGACTATGAAGTCAAAATACTTATTTACAAAATACGTATTTACTCAATGTAGTCACTAGATGGTAGTAATGTAATATAAAATATGATTAGCCAAAGCTAAGTGTCAACTGCAAAATTGGAAGCCTCAGTGTGTTGTTCTACTAGGCCAAAGTATAGAAAAAAAAAAGAAAAAAAAAACATAACTTTTTTTTTTTGTATCTTGCAATATAATAACCCCAACACATTTTATGAATCCTTTGCTTTTTGCTGCTACTTCCTACTCACTATCCCATAGTCTAAACATATGGTCAGATTCACAACACATTAGGCTATATCACAGCTTCTACATGCAGCTGCTGGCAGAGGCTATTTGTTGAAGAGGAGCCTAGGGAGATAATATCTTCCATCAACACCCTTGTTTGTGGGCTTTGGATGAGCTTTCTTTTTATTTTGCTTTGGGAATTGTGGGTGTGACAAAAGGATGGGAAAATCAATTAGTTGTCTTTTGAATAGGTTATAGCAAGGAGGTTGATTAATGACAGTATGGTCTTTGATGTTATCTGTTTGCTTTTGTTTTGTTGTTTGCTCTCTTGAGTTAGATTCATTAATTAGATGTAGATAGTCAATACTTGCTAAATGCTTTTCAGAAGCTCAGTAGGATCAGCAGTACTATAAATGAACCTGCATTCTATTTCCTCATCCACACCACAACAAAACTAGTCTGGCACTGCCTGACTATTGCTCTCAGCTCAATTATTATTGCAGAGCGAAGTGAATATTAGGTCTGGTTACATTAGGCTACCACACATCTCCACCTGATCATTATGGCCCAATTTGATCCAATAATGCTGTAGGCCTACCAGTGTTTCACCATTCCTTTACAGGAGGAACCATCGTCTATGATTTCTGCTTTAAACACTGAAGTGGTCGCACATGAATCATATTCTACAGTTAAGTAGTGGGTGACCTTTGTGAATACAGTATATGTTTAAAAACATGTATTAACATTTTTATTTATTTAATTAAATTACATGTATTTGTCGTCAAAGTCTAAATATGACAAACGTGTCACAGCGGTCATTCAATCACAATCCATTAAGTCGTCATTTCTATAAGTTATCTGTACTTTCTATGTTATCGTCCGACCGACCAACCGATGACGTGGGGCGGCGTTCTCTCTCGGTGATGTCAGCATGGGCTTGCTGTTGCCCTGAAGCTGCTTCCCAAAATATGTGTGAATCCTTCCTCAGCTGATTTCTCTGTCATCGTACCTCGCCTGTGACAGAGGCCTCAGGGACCCACTCAACGGACACATTCATCCTCCTGGCTCTCCTCACTGACAGAGAATAAATCACCAGTCTGAATACATATCGCTGTGGATGGACGGACGAAGGCCTGAGTCCCCAGTATCAATTTTCCACAAATTTGATAGTTCAATGGTCCATTTCTCCCCATAAAGACCCAGCATCTGTAGGGAGTGTTTTGGAATTCTGCCTGCTTCCACACCGGAACACCAGTCAGGCCTGCTTTATGCATCACACTTCACAGTGTGGCTTGTAATCTTATTGTAGCACAGGTTGCCTGGTTGTAAAAATAGTAAAGCAAAGCATTTATATTCCATCCAGAAAGCTGGCTTATAGCTTACACTGAACATTACATTTACATTGGCCATGCTTTTATTTATTTGTTATACTCAGTGGGAATGAAAAACACATTATTATTTAGCAGTTATTTCTGTTACGGTATTACTCAGCTGTCTGAATGTGTGCTAAAGTCAGCTAGACTACATTTTAGTAATTATATTTTTTTATTTTTAACTGACTATGTGTCTACGTGTTTGTGGATCTGGAGAAGGCCAATCCAATCCTTGTATGTCCAAAGCGAGAGCTGTGAACGGACTCGTTTCAGGTGGTGGTTGGTCTCCGCCAGGGCTGCGCTATATCACCAATCCTGTTTGTGGTATTCATGGACAGGATATCGAGGCGTAGTCGTGGTGGGGAGGGGTTGCGGTTTGGTGACATGGGGATTTCATTGCGACTTTTTGCAGATGATGTGGTTCTGATGGCATCATAGGTCTGTGCCCTCCAGCACTCACTGGCTCAGTTCGCAGCCTAGTGTGAAGTGGCTGGGATAAGGATTAGCACTGCTACATCTGATGCCATGGTTCTTAGCAGGAAACCGATGGAGTGCCTACTCCGGGTAGTGAATGCATCCGTAACCAAAGTGAAGGAGTTAAATTCCCTCGGGGTCTTGTTCGTGAAGGGACATTGGAGCCGGAGATTGGCCTGAGAATCGGAGCAGCGGAAGCAGTATTGCAATTGCCCTACCGCACCGTTGTGACGAAAAGAGAGCTGAGCTGGAAAGCAAAGCTCTCGTTCTACTGGGCAATTTTATTTCCTACCCTCACCTATGGTCATGAAAGGTGGGTCATGATCGAAAGATCTAGATCACAGCTACGGCCAAAATGGGTTTTCTCAGTAGGGTTGCTGGCTTCTCCCTTAGAGATAGGGTGAGAAGCTTGGCTATGTGTGAAGAACTCGAAATAGAGCCGCTGCTTCTTTGTGTCGAAAGGAGCCAGTTGAGGTGAAACGGGCATCTGGTAAGGATGCCCTTTGGGCGCTTTCCTAGGGAGGTGTTCCTGGCACGTCCGGCTAGGAGGAGGCCTTAAGGAAGACCCAGGACTAGGTTGAAAGATTATATCTTCACACTGGCCTGGGAACGCCTCGGGATCCCCCAGTCAGAACTTAATGTGGCTCGGGAAAGGGAAGTTTCGGTTCCCCTGCTGGAGCTGCTGCCTCCACGACCCGACTCCAGATAAGTGGGTGACGATGGCAGGATTGATGGTGACATGAGTGTGTAAGACAGGAAACATGACAAAGTGATAGACAGTGTTAATCCGTACTGTAGGCATACATGTACCCTTGCCTGGAGAGGGTTTATGATGACTTAACATTTATGATACCTTTTATAAGTGTCATAATAATAATAATAATAATAAACTTTATTTGTATAGCACCTTTCATACACAATGTGCAACTCAACGTGCTTTACA